>CAJQZJ010010085.1:10863745-10893279 GCA_907164525.1 Lophiomys imhausi
AAAAAAAAAAAAAAAAAAAGAAACCAGTAAGGCCTCCACAGCTGGCACTGACCATCCCTTGATGGCCAGCATCAAAATCTCCTCCAGACACTGAGGACTCTCCTTTCTTTCTTTCCTTCTTTTTTCCTTCTTTCTTTTTTTTTTTTTTTTTTTGGTTTTTCGAGACAGGGTTTCTCTGTGTATGCTTGGCTGTCCTGGACTCACTTTGTAGACCAGGATGGCCTCGAACTCACAAAGATCCGCCTGCCTCTGCCTCCCAAGTACTGGGATTAAAGGCGTGCACCACCACCGCCCGGCTCCTTCTTTCTTTCTTTCCTTCCTTCCTTCCTTCTTTCTTTTTCTTTCTTAGCTCCTCCTGACACTGAGGACTCTCTTTCCTTCTTTCTTTCTTTCCTTCCTTCCTTCCTTTTCTTTTTTTTTTTTTTTTTTTTTGGTTTCTCTGTGTAACAGCCCTGGCTGTCCTGGACTCGCTTTGTAGACCAGGCTGGCCTTGAACTCACAGAGATCCACCTGCCTCTGCCTCCTGAGTGCTGGGATTAAAGGCATGCGCCACCATGCCCAGCTCCTTCCTTCTTTCTTTCCTTCTTTCCTCCCTCCCTCCCTTCCATCTTGCCTTCTTGCCTTCCTTCTTTCCTTCCTTCCTTTTTTTTTTTTTTTTGCATATTTTTCTTTTTCGACAGGATCTCACTCCAAAGCAGGCCCTGAACATTCGATCCTTCTACCTCAACTTCCTGAGCGCTGGGATTGTAGGCCTGAGCCAGGCTCCTTCCTTTCCTTTGGCAAAGGCCCCTTAAGATTTCTGTGAAAGGTGGTATCATCACCTTTCTGTAAGTCCACCCTCCCCGCCTCAAAGAAGAGAAAGTCACATAGAAATTTTTAATAAAAAAAATTTTTTTTCTCTGAACCTGCTAGAAAATTGTGGTTTTAGAGTCTCACTGGGAAGCCCAAACTGACCTCACACTCACTGCAACATTCCCACATGCTGAGATTACAGATGCACACCACCACACCTGGCTTCCAACGCATTCCTCCTTTGAAAAAAAGGCACAATAAGTGAACATACTTAATTTCCCTGGGGGGTATTATTTTTTGTTTTGTTTTGGCAGATGGCAGTACTTGCATCATTTTTACAGAGCCTGTGGAGGTACAAATTCTGCCTCCCCTGACTTCCTTCCGTTTGGGGAGGAGATCTGCAGATCACCATCACAAAGTTTATGCAAAGGAAGCTCTTAATGAGACTTGCTGAGGGCACCGACTGATAAAACAGATACAGACTGAGTTGCCTAAATGAAGTAGAGTTACTCCAAGTCCCTCCCTGTGTATCCACAGCCCAAGTAACTCTTCCCTTCCTATGATGTTGTCAGGGTTGCAAGGTTTCCATACTAGGCTGCTTGATCCCAGAAAAAACACAATATGAAAACCCTCTTGTTTTATTGTGTACTGGGAGCCACAGATGGGCAATTTTTTTTTTTCAATCATACAAGTTCTGTGTGGTAAATCTGGACCACAAGCTCCTACACCCTGTTAGGTCAAAGTTCTCACTGTATCACACTGCCCCAACCCTCACTCCACGATTTGCTGTTTTGTTTTTGAGACAAGGCCTTGCTATTATCTAAATTGGCCTTGAACCCACGATCATTCTTGCCTTCTCCAGACTGCTGGGATTACAGAAGTGCACTGCATCTGCCTCACCTCCTTTCTCTTTTAGATTTAAAATCCCTGTAGGCAAGTTCCTCTCCTCTACTTCTGAACATACCAGAAAAGACAAGTGGCCCTTACAGAAAATGCTCACAAATATTGGTTGAAACTATAATAGCTTTCAACTGTTCCCCAATGTCCAATCCTCCGTTATTAATTAGAATCCTCATCCTTAAATGTTAGTTGTGTAAGTCTACAGGCATTTACACAGCCTAACTCTGACTTCAGGGTCCTCAATTGCTTACATCATCACCTGCTGATAAGTGCAGACACTTGGGCATCTGGTAGGATAATGCCCCCCGCCCCAGTATTTCCCATCTCTCTTTTGGCCTCTTCCCATTTCCTCCTGTCTCTCCTTCTGTTCCTCTTTATCGTGCGCCCCCCCCCCCACTTTCCTCTCTCCATGGCTCTGCCCTTAACTTCCTACCTTAATAAACCTTATACCAGACCTGTTGCATGGCATGGCGTGATTTCAGGGAGTACATCCTGGCAAAGGCCAGCCATGGTGTACCACCCAGCCAGTGCTGTATCACCCACTACATTATCATAACAAGTTGAATCTAAGGACATCTAACTCAGGATTGTAGTTCCGGGCACGCCTTGCTCCTAGTTCCACCTGGGTGATTAATGTGAATGGAAATTATGTGTGTGGCTTCCAAGTCATTTCTTTATTCTCTCTTCCTCTCTTCCATGGGGAAGATAACTCTTATGTGCAAGAGAAGTAATTAAGTATCTCTGGGAAGCCACCTTGTTACACAGCTCTGCCTTCTTCCTCTGAAACACTTGCTGACTGCCTTTCTCACTACCCTCACTCCCTCCCAGAGCTCTGGACCCAGCCCTATGGCTACTGCATAGGGACCTTCGATCCAGGTGGAAAACAGATTCACAAATGTCGAGAGCGCGGTCTGAGTCCAAATCCCGACACCTCCTTCTCTCGGAAGGCACTCGCAACCCTACACGGTCAAATGGTAAATAATTGGCAGGAGACAAGCAGTGTATAATTATATTATATTTTATTAACTAACTATGAACCAAATATATTACTATCCAAATAAGTAATAAGATTATTACTGTTATAGCAATAATATAAATCCACCTATCATAACTCATAAGTACTTTCCTGTCTATTTTCCTTATATTGAACTATACACACACACACTGCAAGGCAAACAGGGCTATCACTATTATAGCAACAATATAAATCCACCACATTTCTAATTCTCCACAGCAAACATTTATACAACCTGGTAGGAAGTCCTCAGGTGGAGCTCGAGGTTCCTTCCGGCAGAGTAACGGGCTAACAGTACCGTGAATAGAACTGCGCCGTCATATGTCACTTGGTCGTAGCTTATATACTATTCTTATGTTACACCCAATATACTCATTATAATATCTACTAAGGCACGCTCCAAGTTGGCTTCTTAAGATACTTAGGGGCTTTCCGCCCTCCACCTAGGGGCTCCACGCCCTCTTATCTATACTCCTGCAGGCATGCACCAGAGGCCTGCTCACAGACTCATTACATTAAACAACTTTTCATCTACTGGAAGACAGAAGGAATCAAGGCCCAAGCAACGTGACTGCGACTAGGGCTGCTAAAGGAGGGACTAATTCTAGCCTAGGAGGGAGGGCTTTTATTGAGGGATATACATCCTATTTGCACAGCCCTTTGATTCATCAGGAGAAGTGAGGAAACAGAGAAGTGGGGGAAGATAGGCTGCTGGGGTGGTAGCATGAGCAGAGACAGAGAGATGGGGAAGCAGAGAGCATGTGACCCAGGATGGGTGGACTGAAAACCCCATCCACAGAGGGTGCTGGGACTGAAAGGCAAGCCAGGGCCAGACCAGGGAAGGCCTGTGGGCCATGCAGAGCTGACATGCCCCCTTTTACACAAGGAATCACAGATGTTTGAGGAGGGTTGCCATGCAACCCAATGTGTGTGTGTGCCAGCCTTCGTGAGGGGACAGTAGAGAAGACAGAAGGCTCCAGCCACCCCTTATCCAGACAGCAGTCAATGAGCACCGGGCAGAAGGCACTGGGCAGACACTCCCCTCAGGGATGCTGCCTGGATGTGGCAATGAAACCAGAGCAACCAGAGACAAGCCTGTTTGTAGAGTGTCCACAAAATTGGCTACAATTACCCTATTCTGTTTTTACTTTCAGTTAAAAAATTACCAATGTGGGGTGAGGGCGCTTTATGTCTGCTATAGTGTAATTAAGATAAAACAACAATTAAGGCCCTGGAGCCCACATGTGCCGACCCCCCACCCCCAGCAGCACCCGCAGGACCACAGTTTCCAAGCCTTCTTTTATTTCTAGTCACATTCCCACCAGCTTAAGAAAAAGCAGCCGTGCTTGCTAGAAACCGCAGCATGGCTATGGGTTTTGCTGTAGAGAAATGCTTGGGCTTCCTAGCAGTCAACTGTGGCAGCAATAAAGGAAATCTGAGAGCAGATTTTTTGGGGGGAGCCAGGAGACAAAGGGATCGGGATGAGGAATATGCTGGAAAGTGTGTGTGTGTGTGTAAAACCCTCCTGCACCATCCCACCCCCCACTCACACAGAGGTTTCTCTTTCAGGACTGCTCTACTCCCTTTTGCCTTTCAACCACCGGACGGCTCAATTCTAGGAGGGAAAATTAACATTCATTATGCAATTTATCTCTCTCCTTTTAATCCAGAGTGTCTGTCTCCAAGGTCCCTACTCAATAATTAATGTTTGTTCTCCTTTTCCATTCTCCAGAGTATCTATTCTTGAACTGGAGGGTCAACAATTAACACTAATTATGGCTTTCTCTCCCTTCATAGTTGGCTCTCTGGATTCCAGGTTGGTTTCCCAGCCTGGGTTCTGGGCGTGCCTGTGACTGCCTGTGTGCGCTTGCACACAGAGGTACAAGCACCGCACGGGGGGGCTGTACCACCGCAGCTGTGCAGAGCCTTGCTGCCCGTTCTTGGGCAGACTCTGGTATACTTACTGTCAGTAATAGATTAATGAAGCAAACAGAATTTTCTTTTTTTTTTTGGTTTTTTCAAGACAGGGTTTCTCTGTGTAACAGCCCTGGCTGTCCTGGACTTGCTTTGTAGACCAGGCTGGCCTCGAACTCACAGAGATCCGCCTGCCTCTGCCTCCCAAGTGCTGGGACTAAAGGCGTGCGCCACCACCGCCCAACTGCAAACAGAATTTTCAAAAGGAGAAATATTTGGAAAAGAGTTTGTGTGGATAATTTACCTGAAAGATACGTGTGTCTTCAAGCTTAAATTTTCTAAGCTGCACTGTGATTTTTTTTCTTCCTTATTACTCCTACCACTTCACTCTGTCCCTCCCTCCTTCCTTCCCTTCCTCTCCCCAACCACTTTCTCAGGTCTGCCATCCTTATTCTCTTCAGTCATAAAAACAGCGTTGTTAGCCGGGCATGATAGCACACGCCTTTAATCCCAGCACTGGGGAGGCAGAGGCAGACAGATCTCTGTGAGTTCAAGGCCAGCCTAGTCTACAAAGCAACTCCAGGACAGCCAGGGATTTTTTTTTTTTTTTTAAAGATTTATTTATTATGTATACAGTGTTCTGTCTGCAGGTATATCTGCAGGCCAGAAGAGGGCACCAGATTTCATTATAGATGGTTGTGAGCCACCATGTGGTTGCTGGGAATTGAACTCATGACCTCTGGAAGAGCAGCCAGTGCTCTTAACCGCTGAGCCATCTCTCCAGCCCCCAGCCAGGGATTTTTTTGTTTGTTTTGGTTTTGGTTTTTTGGTTTTTTGAGACAGGGTTTCTTTGTGTAACAGCTCTGGCTGTCCTGGACTCACTTTGTAGACCAGGCTGGCCTCGAACTCACAATGATCCACCTGCCTCTGCCTCCCAAGTGCTGGGATTAAAGGCGTGTGCCACCACGCCCATCCAGCCAGGGTTATTATACAGAGAAACCCTGTCTTGGGAAAAAAAAAAAAAAACCCAGCACTGTTTAAACTCACTTTCATTTTGGCTAACAAGGACAGCTGCAATAATTCTCACTCTCAAGCGACTCTAACAGATTGGAAAAATAAATACATAAAAATCTGTGAAAATGTCTGTCTTTGGGTCCAAAAATCCCTCTTGTCTGTTCTGGTCCCAACTATCCTTTTTTTTGGAGGCTGTCACTGGACACAGGGGGCCTGAGGTAGCATCACACACCTCTGACTACCACTGCCCATGCCCAGCATCAACTGACCAGTATTGTTGCTAATCAAAGATTCTCTGCTCCCAGTTTCAGCACCCTGAGTCCTACAGGGCTTCTCACCTTTAAAACCCTTGAGTAAAATCTCCTCAATGGCTTTTGAATCCTCTACCAGCATTCTCTCCCACACAGTTTCAAAGCCATCCAACTCATCTCAAGGCTTAAATCCAGGCATCCACTGACTTTATATTTTTTCCCCATTTTAGGGTAAAGAAAATGGATATTTTTTCAAGTTTGTTCACACCCTTAGTTAAATTCTTTATTGCTTTTTAGTCTGTGACTTTGTTCATCCTATTCTCCATTACAAAGAGGAAGGCCTATACCCCTGAAAAGTCAGCTTTCTCTTTGACAGGTCAGGCCAACTTCCCAGTATCATTCAATTCATGAACATATTATGTCATACCTAGACCTCCAGAAATACAAAGTCCCCCCACCAGACATACCAGTCAAAAGAAACTCCTATGACAATAAGATGACTGTTGCCCGCTACAATGGGACACTTCAGCTTACACAACTACAGACCAGAAAGCTGCCTGCAAAACCCTGTGGCTTGCATCTTAAATGGAGGACTGAGGGCAATTCCACCTCTTCTGAAGTTCCTTTTATGTTTCCTTCTCCCACAGAGAAAGATGCAAACCTTCTAGCTCTTCACCCAGAGACATGGCTGCCTATTTCAGACCAGGGTGAAGGGATGATTACATAGAGGCTCCTCTTCTCCTAAAAATAGTCTTTGATGAAGAGGAAAATGTGTGTGGTCTCCCTGGTTGCTCATTTGGGGGAGGCAGCAATGAATCCCTGAGTGAGGGACCTGCTGTATTAACAGGATATGCAACAGCTGAGTGGGAGGGATTGCTTCTCCTGAGGATTGCAAAAGTAGGAGAAAAGGCACAATCATGTCCTCATGATGGCAAAATCTCTAAGCAGGAAGCTCACTGGAGGCTGGCCCCGCCTAAGTCGCCTCTCTGCCAGCTTCCTCAGTGGGGACTTTCTGACATGTTCATGTCAGTCTGTTCATCATTTATGTAGACGTGAGCTACACAGCAACTCTTAAATAGGAGCCCGGTCCTGAGGATGATGAAGATAAAACAATGGAAGTGAGGGGGATGGTGATAGGAATAATGGCTGTCGCCAGGGTAACAGTTACTGTTACAGTTTCTGATGTGCCAAACATTGTGCTGGGTCCCCTGGGTCATCATTTCACTCCTTCTCATGCAGTACCTCTTCTGGTTCTCAGAGCAGGAGAGTTTTGCTTGGTTCCTCAATTTGCTCACTGACCATGAGAAAAAGGTCTTACCTTTTATGGGGCCTAACACCCCCATTTGTTTTTAAGGAGATAGATATAACACTACCCTGAGCCTAGGTGATACTTCCTGAACTGAAAGCAAAGAAAAATTTAAAACATCTGTTGTTAGAGTCAACTATGGAACTGTCATACATTTTTTTTTGAGTACCGTGTTTTAATGAAATTTTTTTATATTGAATAGATAGAAGCCTAAGAATAGTGCATAGTTGATGGGCTTTGTGGGTAATTTATACACTGGAAAGAAAGTCAATTTCAACTCTTTGAATGTGTCTTTAAAAATCAAGAACACGTTGAACAACAATAAAAAATAAAAGAAGTCAGGGACATATTGAACAACATTTTTTTTTTTTTTATTTTTTCGAGACAGGGTTTCTCTGTGTAGCCCTGGCTGTCCTGGACTCACTTTGTAGACCAGGCTGGCCTCGAACTCGCAAGGATCCACCTGTCTCTGCCTCCCAAGTGCTGGGATTAAAGGCGTGCGCCACCACCGCCCGGCTTGAACAACATTTTTTTAAGGCATAATATTACAAAAAAAAAAGTCAAGAGCAGGCAGGGAATATAACTAGCTTCTTAGAGTGAGCACTTATCAGTAAACAGAGCATCCAAAGCCTAAGGAAATCCTCAGCATTTGTCCTTCCAGAAACTAGGATCTGCTGCTGTAGCAACACCCATGGACACAAGGGAAGGGAACCCAAAGAGGAGGATTAACACTACCCATCATGAGACTCACACAGATATTTGTTTGTTTGTTTTATTTTTTGAGACATAGTTTCTCTGTGTAGCCTCGGTTGTCCTGAAACTCATTTTGTAGACCAGGCTGGCCTCTAACTCACAGGGATCCCCCTGCCTCTGCCTCCCAAGTGCTGGGATCAAAGGTATGCACCTTGGACATATTTTAAGAGAAGGGAATTTCCCTTAAAATAAAGCTTAAAACATTAGCTTTTCTTTTGTCACAGAAACTAAAGGTTTTAACTTTCATTAACCAGTAATCCATAAATATCACTTTCTGTTTCACTGCCCTTTGGGAATGTGTATGACCAGAGCATGAGAGATTGCTCAAGGGTACTTTGCCCTCTTGGTCCCCATCATTAGGCTGATGTTCTCACGCACTGCCCCATGGTCTGAGGACATCGCCACTGTTGATTTCCTCACAATTCTTCACTTGAGAATTAACATGCATGCCATCATTGGAACATGTCCAGCAAAAAGAATAAGTAAGACACAAAGAAATTGCTCAATCATTAATTCAGCCAATACCAAATGACCTTCAGCTAACAACAAATACCATGCCGGCACAATAATACAGTTGAGAGAAAAAGCTGTGCCTTAAAGGTGACACAACAGCAGATGACTCGGTTGAGAGCTGAATGCAAATTATGAAGTGTGACATTGTTGCTTTTGGAAGGAAAGAAAAATACCCATAGCAGAGTTTCTATGGATACATATAGGAACTAGTCAAAAGGAAAAGAAAGAGACCTCGGGAGTGTTAGGGAACATAACAGAATGGGAGAAGGATGAGCAACTTGTAATTCCTGGACAGCAGGGTACATACAGAGCAGGAAAGCGAAGTCGGAAATGGACCATCCAAGGCAACCAAAGGCAGGGCCCCATCCATTACATGCTTATGAATCTTATGACGAGTCTGCACTGAAGGGTTTCTTAAACCATTGATTGATATTTATTGCCACACGACTGAAATTTAAATTCCACGGTGCCACTTGGTTTCCATTTTAGGCATGGTAAACTGCCATGAGAACCTTCGGACTTCTCCATAAAAACAAAATTTATGAACTTTTGAAAGAAGTGTATATTCCCCAAACCAAAAGCTAGACCCTAGAGACTGAGCTAGTTCTGAGGAATGTAAGTAAATAAAAGGACTGATATCCCAAATTGGAAGAAAAAGACTGCTCTCACATTTGCAAGGAACATCCATATTTAAATTCTGACTGACTCCTGTTTTCTGGACAGATTCCTTAGCTGGACCTCCCAGGGGTATGTCTGTGGCCTGGAGGCCTTCTCAGATTCCTAGCAATTGTTTTTTGTTTTTTTTTTAACATTTATTTATTTATTATGTATGCAGTATTTGCTCTACATATATGCCCGGGCAGCAGATCTCAATGTAGATAGCTGTGAGCCACCATGTGGTTGCTGGGAATTGAACTCAGGACCTCTGGAAGAACAGCCAGTGCTCTTAACCTCTGAGCCACCTCTCCAGCCCTCTAGCAATTGTTTGATATGCCTATCTCACCCTCCTTCCCAGCCAGAAAGATTTAAAAGGAAAACGTAGCATAAACAAAGCCTTAAATCTTATTATCCTAAAAATCTGATAATGGCATAACCAACAGGCCGTCTTGGGTCTTGGTCTCCTACATTCAACAAACAGACTTGAAATTTATTATACCACTCCATAGGTCATAAGCATCTTGAGTCACAATCATATAAAATATTTTTAGATATTTCTAAGGAAAGGTCAGCTGCACTGCAGTCTCCTTCCTTTTATAGTTATGTTTATCCTGGGAAGATTTTTTTTTTAAATAATCTGGAATTTGTATTTGCATTTTCCATTTAGGACCAAAACACAAAACCTTGAAGGTAACGGGGATGACGACGTGGGGGCCTTCTCTTACTTGTTTCTGCTGGGGCCAGCTCTGCACACAGCTGTTGAAGGCAAAGGCGCTCTGAGGTCTGCGTGGCAGCAGATATATCTTCCGCCTGCCTGACTATGACACGGCAGATTAGGGAGGAAGTTCTGTGACAGCAGCCAACAATCAAAGGGGAAATGGTGTGTGGGAAAAAGGCCCTGAACAGATTTCAGGAGGCTCCTGCCAGCACCTCCAACAGCTTCTGCCCTGGTAACCAATTAGCCACTTCTGAGCCTGCAGGCCCAATGTTTACCAAGCCCTGACAGGCAGGAAGAAGAAGGAGCCAGGTGGCCCACCTGTCCTGATAAGGCGGTTCCTTGGAGTTAGGCCTCTATTCTGCTACCAGATGGGTCCCATCAGAGGTTCCCCAACTCTGGAAAATAAGCACTCTGAAACAGAAGGAGTGAATGTAATTGTATTTCATTTTTATTTAAAACTGTAATTTGGGAATTAAACATTGTCAACACAGATTTAAATAGAAGGAAATTTAAAGGAGCCGAGTTGCATGCTTAGAATCATATGTTCTCGTCACCTTCCAAGGTCTGAGTGTTTGCTGAAGAATACCATGGTTTGAAGAAGGCAGAAGGGGCTGAGGATAAAATCTTTCTAGGCAGGGTCACCCCTGAACAGCTTGGTTATCTAGTAAGGAACGCTATGGCCTCATTCAAAACTGGTGGTTCCATTAAGGAGAGCATTTGAAAATCTGCTCAGCCTTGCTGGTGGGCAGCCAGGGAATGTGTTTTCTGTTTATCTCTATAGTGGCAGACATGTTCATCACAGAAAGCCTGTGTACAGTTTCAAGCACCCCAGAAGTAGGACTGAAGTAGCATGAGGTCTTCGGTTGTGCACACCAGCTCCTGAAACAGGAATAAGGCCCCACCCTAGGTTGACAGCCAGTGACCTGGGTTGCACAAGAGGTAGATCTCTCCATGTTGCTCCAGAAGGGAGTTTTACCACCCCCATTGCTTTATCTCCCAGGAATGTAGCTGAGGTCTCAGCTCCTCCTTGACAGCCTGGACTTGAGTAAATTACCAAGAGATGAGAAGTCCTAAGTGATTTTTCAGTCTCCTATCTAAAGATGTGTTTATATTTCTTGAACTCTGGCTGACTGACTCATTCTCCTGCTGTTGCAAGAACTTCCCTTATGCCTTAGGATTTATACATTTCATTTCTGAAAGGCCCAGGGTACTTTCCAAGCCAGTGAAGTTGAAGTGAACCTCATCGAAGCACAGTTCTGCTGGGTGGCTCCGTCCAGAGGATGGATCCTGGCCAGGCAGCTGTGATGGGCAAGCACAGGCGAGGCTAATGGGAGGCAGTGTTGTGTGGAAGGAAAGCAAAAGGCACAGTTCAGGGCATCTGGGGTCCGGTTTCTGGTCGAGCTATTTTAAGGTGTAGGCTTGAGGCCACAGAAACCCATTCTCTCCGGAGCCTCAGTTTCCCTGATCTGATTTAAATTTAAAATGTGCTTTCAGTGTATGCAAAAGCCATTCTCAAACAAACAAATCAGGAAGAAAAAAACAATTGCTGAGGAAGTACAGAAAAAGATGAGCCTATAAGAGACAGATACTGTCTTGGAATCAGAACTATGACGATCTGGCATAACGTGGCCACAGGCTCCTAAGGAGTTACTGATGAGTGTTGAGAAGGAGAATTAGCCTCAGGGAAGAGACTAAAATCTACAACATCCATAGATCCATGTGCTCAGCTAAGTGTGATCCCCAAATAAGTATTTTTTATAAACATTACCATTACCCTGTCTTACAGCATCATGGAGCTTGAGTCCATGGACTCAGTCCTTCCACAAAACTTTACCAGTTGGGCTTGGGTATGGTGGCATATGCCTAGAATTCCAGCACTTGGGAAATGGAGGAAGGAGGGTCAGAAATTCAAGGTCGTCCTTGGCTGCACATTGAGTTTGAGGCTAGCCTGAGCTACATGAGACCCTGTCTCAAAACACCAAATGGGGGGAGTACAGGGGTAGCAATGGCTCTGTTTGTTAGGAGTACCTGCTTGTCTTACCCAGGTTCAGTTCCCAGGACCCACATCAGATAGTTCACAACTTCCTGTAACTCTAGAGCCAGAAGAATCTGGCACAAGCTTCTGGCCTCCATGGGCACCTGCACTGACACACATGCACTCTTAAAATTAAGTAAACTGTAAAAATGTCTTCATCGGTTGCACAGCCAGTTGTACCTTTGGAGTCTTAGCTTGCACACCTGTAGTCACCAGTGGCAGGAACAGTGATAGAAATTACAGATTAATGCTGTGTTGGCTCATATGCCAGGCGCCATCATGCCTCACAGCCACACTGGCCTTGGCCTCTCACTCTCCATGTTTGAGGAGCAGGGGAAATCTCTGATCTCTCCCTGGGAGCTTTCAGAAGCATTTTCCTAGTTCAGCAAAGTGTAATCATACAAAATTTATATCCAGCAGCATCAGCAAGCTTTTCTTCCCATCAATATTTCCTTTTTAATTTCAGCTTCATCTGAATTCTGATCGCACAAAGAATCTACCTTTTTTTTTTTTGGAATGCTAATCAAAATAAGAAAATCTAAATTTGAATATAAAGCTTAGCCCCACTCAACAAGGTGTTTAGACATGTCTACAGAGACTTACAGGTGATACCTGACAATGCCATACGTGTGTAGTTACAATCTTTAATGCACATGAACATGTATGGATATGGTTCATATGAAAGTTCATGAGACCTAGATCTAACCCCTTGACCCCCTTTCTCTCTGACTTTCACCATAGCAAACACTGGATCCAGAGCCAGTCTTCATGGAAATCCTTATGAAGCCTCCTCACTTTTGACTCAAGCAGCCGAGAATCAGGTACAGAATTGAATTGACTCTGTCTGCTGACCAAGTGCGCCACAGCGAGCCAGGACTTGTCCAGGATTCTTTTCCTAACTCGCTGTTTGACCCTGAGTGAGACTCTTCATCTCTTTTGGGCCTCATTTGTAAATGAGCAAGTAAACTGTAACGTCACCGGGTTTCTTTACTCTCAAACTCATAATTTGGATTCTGTGGTGAGTGTGAAGAAGCAAAGCAGACTTTCCCCAGACTTCCGCAAAGTCAGAAAGGGAATAAGAATACAAACTACAGCCAGGTGTGTTGGCACACAGGAGGCAGAGGCAGGCAGATCTCTGTGAGTTCAAGGCTACCCTGGTCTATAAAGTAAGTCCAGAACAGCCAGGACTCTGTTACACAGAGAACCCCTGTCTCCGAAAAAAAAAAAAAAAAACCTTTAAAAAATAAATAAAAAGAATACAAACAACAACAGCAACAAGCAGGATGTTTGGAAAAGGAATATTTTCCTTTCAAACTGGGGGAGAAAATAGTGATCAAGTTTGTTGTTCTTAAATCAGCAAGGATAGGAGCTGGGGAGATGGCTCCATTAATAAAGCAGCTGCTGTGCAAACAAGCGTGAAGGTCTGAGTTCAGATCCCCAGACCCCACATAAAAGCCTGGCAGGCACAGGGGCACACATCTATAATTGCAGCACTGTGGGAGGTGAGAAGGAGACTGGGAGATCCTCGGAGCTCACTGGGCAGCCAGCCTAGCAGAATGGGTGAGCTCCAGGTTCAGGGAGAGACCCTGTCTCAAAAATAACACGGAGAGCAGGGAAGGCAGACACCAGATGTCAACCTCTGGCCTCCATCCATACACATGCACACACACCCCTGAACACAGATCACACACACACACACAGAGAGAGAGAGAGAGAGAGAGAGAGAGAGAGAAAGAAAGAAAGAGAGCTAGGATAATTATAAAGAAGGTGCTGATTTGGATGGTTTGGGAATAACTAATGTTTCAAGGAAATGTGTGCAGACTTATTGGTAACTGAGCCTCCATCAGAAGCTCTGAGGACAACGTTTTCTTTAGTCTCTCAAGAGAAAGAAACTAGTGGGGAATTCCTAGAGCTAGATCCAGGGACTGAGAGATCTGAGACAGTTGAGCCTTCACTGCTCCAGGAGATTCTCAGGTCCCTCCCCCTGCCTGACAGCCTGGGGCAGGCTCTCCGTTCCTCTCTTATCTTCAACTTCCTCAGGCCACTGGCCTTTCCTGTCCTCCCCAGCACCTGTTAACCAAACAGAAATGACTGCATGTCTGTTTGAGCTGAGCTCTCATGTTAGAATACTAGGCCTGAATCAGGCCTCTACTGAAGCAAAGCACACCTAGGCAACCTCTCCGCTACTGAGGAACCACAGAAACAACATATACATTATATTTAATATATATTTTATATGTTATATATATTTGTATATATGTTATATTTATGTGTGTTCTTTGCCTCCATTGAAGGCACTATTCATAAGGGATCTGAAGACCTTAAGTAACAACAATAGTAATAATAATTAGAGAGCTGTGACTAAGAAAATACAATATATTTTAGTAAACTCACAGCTCCAACCAAAGGCCACGCAAATATGGCCAGAACTGCCAGCATGATCCAAACTCATGCAGCCTTATGGCTGCACTGGAGGAAGCTGATATCACCTGTGAAGAGTGACCCAGCCATGACAAATTAGCTACTAGACTAAATCATGAACTTTGCAAGAAGACTGAACATTGACTTTGGGTCTTAAGCTCCAACCCTGATTCATCTGCAAGGCCTTGGTAAATTCTGGAACTCTGAGAATCCTTGTGCCTCCTTTACAAAAAGGAGGAAGGATTCCCTACTGAGCTACTCGAGGTAATTGGTGTTGCCATAGTCCTTCTTCCCCTAAAAGGAGCCCTTGGAGGAGAAGCCATATGAGAAAAAGTCTAGGGAGCCCCATGAGCCCCCAAGCCAAGAAAAATGGGGTGAAGGGTGCAGAAGGACTTCCTTTTGCTTCTCTCACCCCTCCCCCTTACTTCTTGAGGCTAAATGGCCCTTTATTAGGTTAATCACTGCCTTGGATTTTAACTACTTCCTCAACCTACTCCACATAAATGACTAATTTCATGTTTACTATAAAGCATCTGGAAAGGATTTAGAAACAAATTTCTACCCAGCAGACTTCATTTACCTACCTTGATGGGCCACTGGCCCAAGCCGTGGCTTCCCTGCCTCTGCTAAGGGCCTTTCTTGCTCTGAAGCGCCAAACTAGCCTGCAGCAACAGCCTTAATTAAGCCCTCTTTTCTTTTCTATTAATCCCTCCATCCTTTAGGGTCTGGCCACATCATAACTTCACACACACACACACACACACACACACACACACACACGTTTGTTTTGTTTTTGTTTTTAAGTCACGGTGCTAGCTGACAATCCCAAACCTTTTGGAAACTGTCCACCTTTGAGAAGTCACAGGCCTAGCCTGGGAAGGAAGAGGGAGAGAAAGCCTGGCGGCGGTGCTGTCCAAGTTCACCGAGTCCCCGGGGTCCCGAGGCTGCCTCGGGCGCCCCCTCCCGGCAGTATTGAAAGCCTCGGCTCTGCGTCTTCAGGGCCAGAGCAGAAAGGTGAGGGGCTCCGGCTCCCAGGACCACCAGGAACAGCCCCCAGGCACCCCTTCCACACCAAGCCCGACGTTCCGGGCCTCAGCGCCAAGTTCATCCGGGACGTGAGCGCCGCAGCTGGCAGCTGCCATCAGCAACTTGGAGTTAGGAGAGGGGGTTAGGTCGCAGAAATAGGGAGAAGCTGCAAGGGGCGTGTGGAGGCGAAAAGAGCAAAGGAGAAAAGAGAAAGGAGACAGGCAGACGTGTTTCAACTCCGAGCTCCCATTTCCCCTTTCAAATGAACGGCCTCCCCACTGTGAGCAGAATGAAGTATTTATGAAGGCATTTTTTTGCATATTAATAGCTGCGTAGGGAGGGAGCCGTGCCAGTTCTCAAGTCCTAAAGGTATGGTGCTCCACCCCCCCTTTTTTTTTTTAAATAGTCTTTCCAGCTCCACAGAGTCGGGTTTTCTCCTTCAGATTTATTTCCCCTTCTGCCTTGTGGCTCCTCCTGGGACCCTACAACTGATTTAGAGAAATTAGTTCCTGGGCTGCCTTCAGAGACCCGGGACTGCTCTCCCCACTGCGGGTCGCTGACATCAATTGCCAGACTGCTTTTCCTCTTCCCCAGGGCCTCTGTGGAGAGGCTTGAGGTTGGGTGAGGTGACCAGCACCTAAAAAGAATATTAAAATTGTAAATGAAAGTTCCAGAAGGAGACGTTAATCCATGGGTGTAGTGAAAGAGGAAAGTGAAATTAAAAAGAAAAAAAAAGTGCAATAATTTAATTAACTTTGATGGTACTGTCTAGCCTCAGTGAAGATTACTGCATTTTGTTTTTAAAAGGAAAATATTGAGTTAGAAACATAAGCAAAAGACATAAACAATTTATATAACAACAATAGGAACAGACAAGAATGGGAGCCATGATTTAGTGGGGGTGCTTGCCTACCAAGGGCAAGGCCCTGAGTCTGATCTGGAACACTCTTTTTTTTTTTTTTTTTTGGTTTTTCGAGACAGGGTTTCTCTGTTTAACAGCTCTGGCTGTCCTGGACTCGCTTTGTAGACCAGGCTGGCCTCGAACTCGCAAAGATCCGCCTGCCTCTGCCTCCCAAGTGCTGGGATTAAAGGCGTGCGCCACCACCGCCCGGCTCTGGAACACTCTTAACACACACGCACAGGCACACTGATGACTAGGGGTTGGGGATATAGTTCAGTTGATTGAGGCCTAGCTTAGAATGCTCATAACCCTGCATTTGATCCTGGGGATCCACATAAAACCAGGCCTGGTGACACACTGGCCAATATTAAGGTAGGAGCAGAAACTTGGTGAGGAGGAGTCCGACTGGGCCTGGCAAAATGCTGCTCAGCAGCCTGTCTTCCACTATTGTGGAATTGTGTACCATTGTGATAGTCAAAATGCTTCCAAGCATCGCTGAATGTTCCCTGGGGAGCAAACTGAACCCAGCCTTCTCTCTCTCTCTCTCTCTCTCTCTCTCTCTCTCTCTCCTTTTTGTTATTGTTATTATTGTTTTTTTTTTTTTTTTTGGTTTTTTCGAGACAGGGTTTCTCTGTGTAACAGCCCTGGCTGTCCTGGACTTGCTTTGTAGACCAGGCTGGCCTCGAACTCACAGAGATCCGCCTGCCTCTGCCTCCCAAGTGCTGGGATTAAAGGCGTGCGCCACCACGCCCGGCTGTTATTATTGTTTGTTTTTGAGACAGAGTCTTACTATGTAGCCTAGACGGACTGGCCATCCTCCTGCCTCACTGACACTAAGGGCATATGCCACCACATCTAGTTTGAATATTTTGAAAAGTGCAAATCAAAATCATAAGTCAATCCTGACTACATCTGTGGTAGTTGCAGTTTGCGCTTTCTCCTTAAGAGTCCATAAGGGAAAAACTTAGCACAGCCAAGGAGCTCGAAATTAGGATGTGCTGGGTTCAGACTTTACTTTGTTTTCCTGGGATTGTTGCTTTTGTTTTTGTCCGCTTTTCTTTATTCTCTCTGTGAAAAAGCAAAAGATAGATCTTAAAAATAGTTTGTTAAATTTCAAGATGGCCATGGTGGCATACTGTTGTAATCTCAGGACCCCAGAGGCTGAAACGGGGATTTTACTACTTGAAAACCAGACTGAGCACTCTGTCTGGAAAAAACAAGTAAATAAATAACAAATAAGTAAATAAGTTTAATTTTTCTTTATTGGCAAGCCCTCACTATGTAGACAAGGCTGGTCTCCAATTCACAAAGATCCACCTGCCTTTGCTTCCAAAGTGCTGAGATTACAGGCATGCAGTACCATGCCCAGGTAAATAAATAATCTTAAAAGTGTACATTTTTACAAGTATATATCCAAGGGTAGCTAAAACGACCCAAGAGTCACAATGTACAGCAAGAGTTCATCCACAGCAAGCTAAGAAGCAGCAGCAGCATTTCTTTCTTAACACTGTCCTTTAACAAATTTAACATAGGGCCTGGCATGGTGGCACACACAAGAGGCACAGGCAGGCAGATCTCTGTGAGTTCAAGTCGAGCCTGGTCTAAAGAGTGAGGTCCAGGGCAGCCAGGCTGTTACACATAGATAGGCAGAGGCAGGCAGATCTCTGTGAGTTCAAGCCCAGCCTGGTCTAAAGAGTGAGGTCCAGGGCAGACAGGCTGTTACACATAGAAACCCTGTGTCAAAAAGCCAGATAGACAGACAGACAGACAGACCGACCGACAGACAGACAGATAGATAGAAATATTAATCAGATTATTAACTGGGCTAATAAATGGAAGGCCTCAGGATTTACCTTTCAGGGACCTGAATTCTTTTTCAAGGTTTTATCCTTCTAAGACTCAGGGTCAATGAATTTGTCTCTTATTCTCAAGTTTGCATCTCAAGCGTGAACCTCTCTTGCCCACTCAGTTGTATGTAATTGGGACAAGTAGTTCTCTAAGCTCTGGCTTGCAGAGCTGTGAGGCCAAAGAGTTTGCCAGTAGAGTGTCAAAGAACAAACTCAAACCTTAACTAGATTTCCAAAGAATCACTGCATCTCTTTGTTTAAGATAAAGCAGCTGGGGCTGGAGAGATGGCTCAGAGGTTAAGAGCACTGGCTGCTCTTCCAGAGGTCTGGAGTTCAATTCCCAGCAACCACATGGTGGCTCACAACGTCTATAATGAAATTTGGTGCCCTCTTCTGGCCTGCAGGCATACCTGCAGACAGAACACTGTATACATAAAAATAAATGAATAAATAAATAAAATAAATGTTCAAAAAATATATATATATAAAGCAGCCAGGCTTGGTGGTGCACACCTTTAGGCCTAGCAGCCAGGAGGCAGAAGCAGGCGGATCTCTGTGGGTTTAAGACCAGCCTGGTCTATAGAGTGAGTTTCAGGACAGCCAGAGCTCTGTAGAAAGACCGTCTTGAGCAAACAAACAAATAATAGAGCAAGCTTCACCTGTCTTCCCTTTAGTTGATTTCATTTGGGTTTGGGGTTTTGCTGTTGCTGTGTAGAACTTTGGCAATGCCCTACAAGTCCTGCCAAACTGGAACAATGTCTCTCTTCCTCATATCAGAGAGCCATTTGTATTTCCACCCATCCTAGCTAGTTTAGGTTATGTGGGTTTAAATTTGTATTTGATCTATGTGTCTATAAGTCTATCATTTTTGGATTTCAAAGGATAGCCTGTCTCGTTCCGACTATGATAGGATTTGGGTCGAATAAGGCATTTCAGACTTCATGTTTGAAGTGCCTATCATTCCTCCTTTGGAACAATAAGCCCACACATGCACATGTAGACACACTGTGTTTTGTACGAAAAGTTTGAAAGTAACCTTTCTATGGGGTCCCAATAAGCCATACCATACCTTATCTTTTGTTTAACATTTTACTTAAGCTTCCAAGCTTTAAACCTAATTTATCTTAGTATTCTGTTATCTAACATAATTCCTGGCACATGAAAGCCACTGCAAGACAAAAATACTTCATTGGAATAAAATATTTTGTGTCACAGAAAAGTCACAGTCCAAGCCAGGCATAGTGGCGCACGCCTTTAATCCCAGCACTTGGGATGCAGAGGCAGGTGGATCTCTGTGAGTTCAAGGCTAGCCTGGTCTACAGAGTGAGTCCAGGACAGCCAGAACTATTACACAGAGAAACCCTGTCTTGAAAAACCAAAAGAAAAATCACAGTCCATAGAAATACATAATTCATAGAAGAGCCCACACGCCTTGGAGGAAGATTCTGAGGTGGTCATGCATGATAGCAGTAGACGTTTTCCCACACCTCCTGGAGCCTTCAGTGCTGCTGAAAGTCGTTGGCCATTTGAACTTGGTTTTCCTGCTCTGGAAAAAATTCTGGGTCATGAGCATATTGGAAGACCTCGCTTGGCATCCTTAGAGGTCCTTGGGAAGATGTAAGATTAGTTCTAGCATTGATCCCACAATTAACTTCTGTATTTCCTATTAAAGGAGGAGGGAGCTGCTCTATGCTCCCTCTCCTGCAAAATCTCTCTCCTTTTCCCACTCTCCTCTTCTTCACTCCACCTTCTCCTCTCTCATTTTTATAAATATCTCTTTGATTGGGGAACTTGAGTCAAAGGATTTCTAAACACGTAAGCAAACTTCCTTTCTGGCTCAAGTCTACTCAATCTATCCACCCTCAAAGTCCCTAGACAATTCAAGAACAATTTCCTAGAGGGGTTTATTTTATTTTATTTTTTTTATTACAAAACCAAAGTTTTATATGTTGGATTTACGTAGCTATCATTATTCCAATAACTCTGTATTTACTGACCTCTTGGTTGCTGGTAACAATACCTGCCTACTTCAGGTCTTATTCTTTTTTCTTTTTATGATGGACAATTTCAAACATATGTAAAATGGAATAATACAGCAAACCTCAATTAATAATACCCACAAATTTGAACAATTATCTCCCCATTATCTTGAGAGGGTCTTTCTGAATAGTAGGTAATAGCAGCCAATGGTTTGGGGGTTCATGTGAAGGATTTAGGATTATCTCCCTCAATCTTTATGACAGCTCCATTGTGGGTACAGTCATGGTCTCCATTTGACACACAAGGAAATGGATGTCAGGACTACCAGGGCCCTGCTCATACATGACCTGCCCCTCCAAAGAGGCCTGGCAGAAGATTGGGGAGCCCATAAAGCCACATTTAGATCCATCTTCTTGCTTCCTGGCTCTGTGGTTTGTTACTTAAAGTGACATTCAGTTTCCTCCTGTGTAAAGGAGAACATTTCCCTCTGGGGTCCTGCAAGGATTATATGAAACAGTGTATGCCAAGGAATTTGGACAGCGCTAGGCACAGGAGGGCTCTCAAAGGATTATAACCACTGCTATTTTGCTCCCCTGTTGTCTACCTTGAAAGCTGTTCTCAGACACCACCGACTTAGAGCTTATATGAGGAGGAGGGAAGCCTGGAGTTTGAGATTAGGAACACAATGGGCTCCCCACCTCAGAGCAAACTTAGAAAGTTAGGGGACAAAAGGGCCTGGGTGGAGGAGAGGAGGCAGGAGAAAAAAGAGAACCTCCAACTTTCTCTGTCTCAGCATTACTGGGGCTAGTTCAACTTCTTCATCTTTCTAAATTATGGGGTAGATAAGCTTTTATGGCCCAATCTGGGAATCAAAGCAGTGACTGATTTAAAATGGCCCTTTTATAGTGGAATCAAGTTGAGGTGACCTGTCTGTTGATGGTCTGACTGGAAAGGTCACACCAACAAAACAGAGTTGGGGGTGGAAGCTCTGAGAAGGAACAGGGAAAGGGGTCTGTTTCCATCCTCTCCCACCCACCATCCTTCCATCTCCTGTCCAAGGAGTGGTTCCTGCCTAAGCCCACCTAGATACCCTCTCATGGAAAACACTGGGCCCCACCTCCCTAGTGGCAGATTTCTCTTTTGGCCCAATAGTTTTTCTCCTCCAGCTCCAGCTAAGCCAGATAAACAGTGATTGTGTTGTGTCAACAAAGCAGTTGATTAAATTGAGGACAGTATCAATTAGAATTCCTGGATAAGATTTACTTCCTGATAATAGAAGCCCTGGAGCTAAAGTGCCCTATGTCTCATTGCTGAAAAATCTCTTTGAGAACAGTGAAGCAAGCAGTTTTTTATAGGCGGAGAAACTGAGGTCCAGAGAGCTTAGTGACTTAGCAAAAATCACCACCACATCAGCCCTTATGAAGGTAAGGACTAGAATTGCTGGATTGCTTTTCATTAGACCAAGGGGGCTTGGTAGCTAGTGAGCTAATTTGATAAACACTGAGAATGCTGACGATTTTTATAGACTCGTGATATGAAACAGTAGGAGAAGGCCTTGGGGTATAGCTCAGCTGGTAGGGTATTTGCTTGCCTAGTGTGAACCATCCTAGGTTCAATCCTTACCACCACAGGAATCGGCATGGTGGCACACGTCTGTGATCTGCTCAGGAAGCAGATGTAGTAAGACAGACGATCGGCAGTTCAAATTCATCTGCAGCTAGGAAGGGAATTCAAAGACAGCCTGAGATACAGGAGACCCCATCTCAAAAAACGAAGGGGAAAGCCGGGCGGTGGTGGCGCACGCCTTTAATCCCAGCACTTGGGAGGCAGAGGCAGGCGGATCTTTGTGAGTTCGAGGCCAGCCTGGTCTACAAAGCGAGTCCAGGACAGCCAGAGATATTCAGAGAAACCCTGTCTCGAAAAACCAAAAAAAAAAAAAAAAAAAAAAAAGGAAGGGGAGGAAAAAAGTACTGGGGAAAATTCTTAACAGAAGAACAAGGAACCCCTTTGATGCCTAAAAGCCACGGTGCCCGCCGTTCCTAAGAAGTACCACTCTGCACGCACACGCACCAGGCCGCACGTCCATTCAAACATAGCAAGAGATGAGTGGGATGTGGAACCAGTAAGGATGCTGTGCACACTGATGCCGGGCGGGGGCGGGGGAATCCACGGGCCCAGGGGATGCGATACTTGCTGTAGGCTGCAGAGCCTTTTCTCCCTGGGAGATTGGGGAGAGGTCTAAGATCTCCTGAGTGGTCCTTTGTGGCCTCCTGTGAGCTAGAGTGCTGTTCCTCTCCCAGGCAGGGGAGATTTGAACAGAGACAAAGGTATGAGCGACTCAAGGCTGGCTGGGGAGAAGGTAGTTGGCAGTGTGGGCAGCGACCACAGCGCTCCCGGAACGCTCACCAGGAGCCAGCCAAGTTCCAAGTTTAAGCCAGCCCCACCTCTGTTCCCAATTCTACTGCATTTAACTGCCAAGGCGGCCAAGGAGAGCCAAGAGAAGAAGCAAGTAGGCCCTAGATGGCAAAACCCTTCAGCCAGAAGTTCCCATTTTCAGGATTTGGTTGTGGGGAGGGGGTTCAAAGCTCGGCCCTTCTCCTCTACACCTAGTGGCTGACTTTCTCAGATCTCCGTAGGATAGGAGAGTAAGGCCATAGAGGGGGTCTGGTGGTCAGGCCTCTCCCTTTTGTTTGCTCACAGGAGGGGACAGACAGGCACAGAGGT
This sequence comes from Lophiomys imhausi, assembly GCA_907164525.1. Lineage (NCBI taxonomy): Eukaryota > Metazoa > Chordata > Mammalia > Rodentia > Muridae > Lophiomys > Lophiomys imhausi. The sequence goes on from CAJQZJ010010085.1 coordinate 10,886,513, forward strand.
TTGAGGTAAAGGACTCCACGGGGGTTTCAACAACGGCATCTCCGCTGTTCTTCTCCCCCTCTCATGCGTTAAGAAAATGGTGGGCTGTGTTCTCCAACACCGTCCAAATCCTGGCTACACAGGCTCGCCCTCCCTCCTCCTGTCTCCTTCCCCGCAGAGCTCAGCTTGCCCACAAGTTCCCAGAGACTTTTGGCAGCTGGCTCTCCGGCAGAGTGGAGCTGTGAGCTGCGTGGGAGACGAGAGATGGTTAGACTGCCAGAGTGTTGCAGCCTGCTTAATGAGGGATAGGAGCTCCTGCTGGAGCCATTAAGCGGCCCCAACAAAGGTGGGGAACCCCAATTAGAAAGGAGTGGGAGACATCAGGAGAAGGCCCCGCGGGACAGATCCTTGTCTTGGGTGACTCTGCGGGACTCATGGGTGGAGATGTAGCTGTTTGGTTCAGCGTCTCATTTTAAAGTGAGATATATCCCAAGGTCTGTTTATGGAGCAACTCGTGTGGCTTTAAGAAATCTCAAGGGAGGAGGGGAAATAACTAGGGGGTCATTCTCCTTGAGTCTATAGTTCAGATATTACCATCTGAGAGTACTAAAGGAAATGATAAGCTGTTCACTTAATTTTAATGGACATCCCCTTTCAGTGTAGCTCATGTATGTTCCTATGGATGTATGTATGCAGCCAATTGCTCCCTTCTGTTGATAGCGCAACTGAATCACGTTATGTTTACAGAAAGATAATAATCCTGGATTTTCCATGGCTCACTCTGTCAGAGTATAAGATTAGCTCTTGAATTCATTAGCAGTCGTCTCCTTTTAAATGTCAGATAACTGTTTAAACGCCAAGCACTTTCGCAATGCCTTCTGTGTGTGCAATTCAAATCAGCCAAATCAGCGTTACCAAATTAACCCGTTCGTCTTTATTGTTTCACTTACCAAAGAGGAAGGCTTCCAGGTGTTTTTTTAGCAGAACCTAAAAATAGTAAAATATTTACAGTACAACATAAGGAAAGAGGCTGGATGAGTTCAGATTTTCTCAGAAATATGTCACCTTTATCTCAGTTTTAAATCATTTCCACCAAAGTATGCACATGAGAAACAAAAACAACTTTAGGACCGCTGCTTCCTTCAGCCCCCCTCCCCGCCCCCACCCCTTTCTGTTCCTTCTAGCTAACCCTGGGTTTTCTTCTCCTTCTTTGCACTTTTAGAGACCTTGACCCTGGGTTATTCTTTCTGCTGCTGTCTTTGCTCTCAACATACTCCAGAGCCGCAAGGGTCAGTTTTGAATGCTCTACCCTGAAACACAAAGGGGAGCTCACAGAGTCAGGACAGAGCCCAGAAGGCTGGAGCAGAGTGGGTGTGGAAATCAAGACTTCTACTTTCCTTTTCAAAGATCCCCCTCCCTGAGTTGGACCTCCAACATAATCAGGCCACGGAGATACAGGCTGTACTGACTGGTAAAGACAGACCTGATCCAGGCTGACTCCCTGCCGCCCAGTGTGGGCTCCACTGGTACCTCCTCAGAGAGGTCCCCCATGACTGCCCCAGGAAATATCACCAGTTGTTCCCTGTCAGCTGCCAGTCTATTGTCACTCCATCTCCATTCTGGTGAGGGCCAACGGGATGGGGGATGGAAGATGGAGAGGTTTATACAACCTCCAAAAGCAAGTGTACCTCAGCAGGGACTCAAGATCCTAATTTCCGCATTTCAGGTGGGTAGCTAAGTTTTACAGCTCAACAAAGACAGAGGAAAAAAGTCCTACCGTCCCAAAGTGTTTCAGCTCTTTTAGTATAAGCTGTTTATTAAAAACAACTAAAAACCTAGTTCAGACACTTGTGACGGCGGCACAGCACAGGATGCAGGGAGGCAGGCACAGGAGTCGGTGGACCGCTGGCTGCCCAAGCAGGAGGAGGTGTGAGGCGGTGGCCTCTGAGGGCGGCCTTCCTCTTGCTAGTGACAAGCACCAGCTGGAGGAGGAGCATTGGTAATGGTGGCTAGCAATGACAAGCAGGGCCTGCCACAGCAGGCACCAGCGGGCCAGCAGGTCTCTGAAATAAAGACAGTCTTCAGTCTTTAGTGAAAATAAATGGTGACCTTTATTCAGTGAATCATGGAAGAAAATATAGTTTGTAGGCAGTAGGAGATTTTTTTGGAAGTGGTCTCAGGATTGGCCAAATCCTGATGCTCTGTTTGCATGGTGGAGAGAAAGCAGAAGCCTGTCTATGTAATTTCCCACCGGTAGCCAGAGCTCAGATTGTTTGCATCCCCATCAGGCTACCAAAAACCAAGAAGAGAACATTCTCACCTGCCTTCCAACCTTAGTTGGGGCCCAGATTTTGCTCAATCTCTGCCTGGCATGTAAGGTCCCATGGGGGGCATGGTCCACAACCTACACTGCGGGGCTAACAGGAAAGGTACACTGGACAAGCCCCCATAGTCTATCACTACTGCAATGTCTTTATAGATGAGTCACCCTCTGAAATCGCCTGCTGCCCCATGCTGGCTTGTCCCTGAACACATGGTAGCCACTATAAATACCTGTTTAATGGACAGACACAAACCACTCAAACACAAGGCCTGCTTTTCTGCTTCGAACTCTGACTTTTTCTCCTCTTATCACCTCTCAGAATCCTCTTTATATGTTTAATTGTCTTTACTTTACGGTCTTTCTTTCACTACCATCTATCTTCACAGCCCCTTGAACATCATCATCACTCTCATCAACAGTACTTCTGGAAGCATCCCATCATGCTACAAATGATGGCTCCCAAATGGCAGAGAGATGAGCAGAACGGTCAAGAGACTCATTACAGAAAAAGACTTATGATGAGGTGTGGAGGGACTTTTCTCAAAGCCCTTGACTGCCAATTCTTTCATGCTGAACTCCACATAGCAGCTGAAGTAATTCCAGCCATTGGACCTATGCTTGACCATGCCCTTGTCCTCTAGGTCCAACACAAAATCTTTTATAGATAATGAAGAAAATTCTCTCAAATCATAACGCCTGATTTCCATCATTCCAGGCAGTGATTCATGAAGGGCTGTGAGGCTGGACAGCTTGAACCCTGTCAGATTCTAGCTCAACCCATAAAGCTTTCATTGGAGCTAGGAGAGGGGGAAGGGAATTTTCTGCCTGAGAAACTAAGTGGATATATGGCTGAAAAGACAAAAAGATTATAGATGTATTTTTCCAGAAAAACGTTTATCTCTAGGCATGTTTCAAAACAAAGGAAATGGATGTGGCTGTTCACTGGAATGACGGCCACTTGTGAGGACCCACCAACTGTTAATTCCTCATGAGTGCTTACAAGTAATATAAATGTTATGTGAGAGATGTTTTATGGCTGCCCGGAGAGACAGATATCTGAGAGCTAGTCTCCTAGAAAATATGAAACTGATCAAGTTCCCACCCGGGGTGATCTCATAGCACATTAGTGTATGTGACCCCAGCAAATGCCTTCCCCCAAATAAATAACTTTTCTCTTTATAAACAAGAGACCAGTGCCACGTGGAGGTCAGGCCTGTGGAGGTCAAGCCACCCTTTCTGTGAAGGGTGCTTCTTGTCCCCTCCCCATCTGAAGTGAGATGAGCTGGATTCATAGTTCCCTCTGCTGCTTGTTACCCATCCAGCCCTTACTCTTTGGCTCAGGAAGTTGTACATGGATCTGCTGTGTACCCACTCCCAGTCTCTGAGCCAGCTATCCCTGGGACCAGGGAATAGACCCCCTCCACCATCATTGCAGGCCATGGGCTGGGAGTGCCACAGGGAGGCAGACATACCAGACCTGAGGATGCAGAAGAATCAAAAGTGAAGTGGGATTTCCCAGGGGAGAGATGGGAATATCCGGTGTTGATGGTAGTCCTCAGCACTTGGTTTTCCTATAGTGATGAAAACACTCCATGCTCCAGGAGCCAGCCTTCTTCAGTCGTGCTCCAACAGCACTCTGACGGGGCCCACCTCCATTCCCCTGCTTAATATTGTGCCTCCTCATCCATCCTCAACACCTTCTGCTGCTTTTTCTTAAGATCAAGGATGAATAGCCAGGTGTGGTGGGGCACCCCTTTAATCCCAGCACTTGGGAGGCAGAGGCAGGCGGATCTCTGTGAGTTCAAGGCCAGTCTGTTCTACAAAATGAATCCAGGACAGCCAGGGCTACACAGAGAAACCCTGTCTCAAAAAAAAAAAAAACCCAAAAACAAACAAACAAAACAAAACAAAAACCCAACAATAAAATCAAGGTGAATCACATTCAGGCATGGCTGCTGTCTCTGTTCTCTCTTCCCTTTCAGCAGATTCCATGTGCTCCTTGTGGGGCACAGATGTTACCCTCACTGCGCACCATTTCTACCTACTCTACTGTGCATGAAAAAGATACCCAGTAAATATTTGTTGAGTGACTGAAAGAAGCAAAAAGCCCAGCGTCAGGCAAGAAGGGCTTCATAAACATTAAGATGGTTGGCCTTCCTTCATTCCAAGGACAGTGGCCTTTGAGGATTTGAAGCAGAGGAGAGACATGGTCGTTTTCGTTTCTTAGGTCACCCAGGTTGCAGTGGGAGGCATGGGCCGGAAGGCAACTTCAAATCAAACTTTCAGTGCTCTAAAATGTGACACCATTTGCTCACTTTGGTGACCACAGAGAATGTGGACCAAGAGATCATGGAGCCCCTGGGGCCTCCCAGACTCCTGTCTTGGCCCATTCTTCCTTCCTTCTCTGCCTCATTTGTTCAAGTCACTCTTCCCAATACTTCAAACCCATCTTAACTTGCAAACTCTTGCCAAAATCATACATATTGCAAGACAGACTTGATGACCATTCATGGGAATTATGGAGATTTTTTTAATCACATGTCAAAAAGGAGTCTAGATAGGGAGGTGCTAGCCTATGACCCCCACAGTTTTGGAGGATAAGGCAAAAGAATTACAAGTTGAGGCCTGTTTGGGCTACACAATGAGAGACTATTGCAAAAAGTGAAAGAGAAAAAAGAGTCTTGTTTTGAGCAGTGATCTTAACTCTTCCAAATGCCATCTAAATGGCTTTGGGCACACTGGTTTCCTAATCTGTGGTGTGAGGGGCATCCAGACCTGCCTCCCAGGGTTGCTATGAGTAACAAATGAAATAATTACCACCCCAGGAAGGTCCCATTTCTCACCTCTCTGGATACTATTAACTAATCTGATCGTTCTCAACATGTATGTATCCCCTGTGTCTTCGACAGTAAAAATAGATGTTGCTATTAGTGTTGCCATGATGAAAAAAAATGCTTTTTATAAATATTAGGGGGTTTGGACCAGCTCTTGATGCCCTGTGTATCGTTCCTATAAAAGTCAGGCTTTCTGCTTCTCTCACAGGGAGCCCCACAGTTCTTGGAGGCAGCAGCTCAGAAGATGGGAGAGCCTCAAAGTTGTATAAATAAAGGGCTGATAAGTTCAAACGAAAAAGAATTTTACACACGCAAGCTGCACATCGACATGATGCCGTTCCTGAAGGTGATCTCACACTGAGAAGACAAGGGGTTTATAGACACATACGCAGGAATGCCGGTTAATACACTTCTGCATGCTACAAAAACAGCTCAGAAGTCCCTCTGCGCTCTTACTTTATCAGAAAGGACAGAAAATAGGCAGGTTGTAGCAGATGAAGAAAGAACAAATTAGGACAGTAATCCCAGCCAGCCATCGGGGACAAACCAGTTGGGTATCTGGGTAAGGTAGTGGGGGACAGGGGAACAGAGAGAAAAAAGATAACTTTGAACTGCCCCCTAAAACAGGTAAATAGGATTCACTTCATCTTGACAGTAGCTAGCATAATTGCTACTGTTTGCCCCTCTAACTGGGTAGGGTGATGGTCCTAAGAGCACTGATTCTTGAGTTAATTATTTCAAAGTTAGCTGTGGATTCTCTCCTGGGTATTGGCTCTTCTTCTCTGTTCTCTAACACTTCACTGATCTCCTAAGCTCAGCTTCGCTTCTAGTTAAGGGCACTGAGCACTCCTGAGGTGAGGATGTCCTGGGTCTGCCTGTGCTGTGCTCCCTCCCACCCCAGCATGTAGCACAGCCTTGGCCTGTGGATGGTGGTGCTTAGCAGCTGCTCCATGGTTGGCCCACCCTATTCATCCTACTGCTCTTTAGTTGAAGGCCCTTTCCCAGCTCCTCCTTTGCCCTCTTCAGATTATGCTGAACTGAAAAATGGCCACAGTCAAAGAAACTGACCAGGAACAGAACCAAGATTAGGCATGGAAGGACTTCAGATCCTTCATACTACCCTAGCAGATACCATCCCAGACCCTTGATAAGAAGGGACAAGGACAGACAGACAGGCGAGAGGACACACACTTTAGAACTCATGATAACATGCTATCTAGTGTTGTGAGGACCGACAGGAGCTGTGGATGTCATAAGGGCCAATGTCCTAACCTCAACAACTAATCTAGAATTCTTAGGCCATGCCTCTGTGGGCTTCCCTGAGCCCATTCTGCAAGATAAGAGCCATGCAGATAGTTAGTGATGTTCACATGCTTGGAATCTTACCGCTGGGGAGTAGAGGCAGGAGGATCAGGAATTCAACATCAGTCTTAGCTACACTGGGAATTTGATGCCACCCTTGACCACATGAGATCCCGTTTCCAAACAAAGAGAAAAACACCTATAAGTTTACCCAAAATCTATTTATCTCTGTGACTTTCCTAGGCTTCCCCTAGACTCTTGTTGTAGTAGCAAAATGGCTACCGGCTTTTTCTCCTAGAGTAATTCCAGAACCGAAAGATCCACCTTGG
>CAJQZJ010010085.1:10893289-10919607 GCA_907164525.1 Lophiomys imhausi
CCACCTTGGATCACATGTTCTTATGAAGCCACGGGTCCAACCTGGATGCACCGAGAGCAACGATGGGGACACGAAGCATTTCTTACAGGATACTGAAATTACAAGGCAGGAAGATGATTTCTGGACAGCAGAAAAAGAGATGTTTGCTATAAGAATCAAAAAAAGATTGTCATACTGTTAATTTATGTTAGTGAAATGATCCCTTATTTTATTTTATTTCAAGATAGGTTTCTTTGTGTATCCCTGGCTGTCCTGGAACTCACTGTGTGGACCAGAAACCCTCTGCCAGAGTGCTAGGATAAAAGGTGTGTGCCACCACGCCTGATTTGAAATAATCCCTTTTATTCTTAGCAACACTTTTGGTTTTGCCTTAGAGCTTAAAGAATTATGACTGATACCTTCTGAAACAGTGATTGCATCATCATTGTCACTGTTTGTCCATTCATTTAATTAATATTTTGAGTGTTTACTGTGTACTTGGCACCGGCTGAGTATGTGGGCTATGTCCATGAACAAAATACACTGAGATGGGCTGGGGATGTAGCTCAGTTGGAGAGTGCTTGCTTTGAAGGCACAAGGTTCTAGGTTCCAACTCCAACACAAAGGGGGGAACAAAAACTAAGATCCCTGCCCTATTCCAGGATAATACAGGCAAAGAACACTAAGCATAGTGAATAAGCAAGGATGTAGTATGTGTAAGGTGACCATTGCTGGGGAAACAAAACAAGAAAAGGTGTATGGAACAACTGAGAGGCACTGGATTCAAAGTGGGGAATTTTGAAAGTCTAATCTAAATGTGTTCAGGAATGTACCCATCCTGCGCACTGACCTGATGCTCAATCCAGAAGATGGAAAGAATAGAAAATAAGCTTCAGCCCCACAGCTGCGGCAGACTGTTAGCAAATGGAGCTCTCAAGCTCAAGGTGAAGTCCTGACTCAGAGCAAGCGTAAGAGCCAACCATGTCTGGAGTTAGAGCAGCCCTCAGGTGTTCTGAAGCTGGCCTCAGGTTTTGTTCACACAGACAGGTACATCTCACTACCCAGCGAAAAAAAGAAATATGAAAAGGAAAAGAAAGGAACATGACAGCTCCTATGTATGGTGGAAGAGAAAGTTTATTATAGACATGTGGGAGAGCGTAGCCAGAGACAGAGCGATCTGGGAGAGTCCAGAGTGGTCATGACCCTGAACCATGTGGGGAGAGGGGGAGGAGAAGGGAGAGAAGGGAACCAAGTACAGCAGGCCAAAGATACAAAAGGAATAAAAGAGGAGCGAAAGAGATAGCCCAAAACGTCTAGATGAGGTAGGGAAGAGCCTCTGGAGGAAGGACAATCCAGACCCTGGGCTAGAGAGTTCAGGGTGGAGGGCAGGGTATGCTGGCCATGTCCTGTAAGAGGTAGGGACTGAGGGGTGCTGTGAGACGCTGGTGGCCCGGTCTGCTTTGATATGTTAAATACCCTGGACCATCATCGAGGTTTATAAAGCTTCACCCCAAGAGTCATTTCAATGTACTTTGCTAACTTGGCAGGGTAGGGCAGAGGGACTGCAAGCCAGGTTCAGGATTCAACAAATACATGAGGTTTGGATAACATTGCCAGGAAATATATTTGGGATGGCAAGCGTTGGCTTCCCAAGAGAAAGAAGCAAGACCAGGATGAAGTGGGACATGAGCAATATTAAGGTGTCAGGTTGGTAGAAGTTTTCAAGCCCCAGGTCTTCACAGACCCTGAGTGGCCTTCCAACACTCTGGAACACCATTTTCCTCGTTGCAAAATGGAGATGATAAAAATAGTCTCTCCACATCTGCTTCTCAACCATGAGGCGAGAATTACTTAAAATAACAGTTTTATAAACATGTTCACGGCTGTAACAGACTCAGCCCAGGGGAGGAAGGATCAAGCACTTGGTGGCCCCTGCTAAGGCCAAGCTGACACACACTGAAGCTTGTTTAAACTTCTCACATGCCTTTCCAGCAGGAATTCAGATCCCCCTCACTGGAGAAACTGGGGCTTCTATTCTATTTCTTCACCGCAGCCGGCTTCTATTTTTGTTTGTTTGTTTGTTTGTTTTTATGTAGCCCTGACTGGCCTGGAACTGCAGAGGTCTGCCTGCCTCCCAAATGCTGAGATTGAAGGCATGTAGCAAGCACGACCATGCCTGGCCCTTGGGACTTTTTTTTTTTTTTTTTGCTTTTTCAAGACAGAGTTTCTCTGTGTATCCTTGGCTATCCTGGACTCACTTTGTAGATTAGGCTAACCTTGAACTCACAGAGATCCACCTGTCTCTGCTGGGATTAAAGGCGTGCACCACCACGCCTGGCCATTACAGATAGCTATGAACTGCCATGGGGGTACTGGAATTTGAACCCTGGTACTTTGGAAGAGCAGTCAGTACACTTAACCGCTGAGTCATCTCTCCAGCCCCCCACCTCCTTGGGACATTTTTGTTTGTGCCATTGTTTTGCAATGCTAGAAATCAGAGTCAGGGCTATGTGTGTGCTGGTCAAGTGTTCTATCACTGAGCTACACCCCTGGCCCCAGAATCTTTCTAAAGTGCCAGAAAAGCTGGACCACATTAAAGGTTGAAATTTTTCAAACAGATTGATTTTGGAGAGTCAGTGGGCAAGAGCACTTGAAAATCGGAGTTTCAATTTCTACCACTTATATTTTAAGAAAAGGGAGGTGGAGATGACTGTTTTTCTATCATTAAGAAAGTGTCAGCCGGGCGGTGGTGGCGCACGCCTTTAATCCCAGCACTTGGGAGGCAGAGGCAGGCGGATCTTTGTGAGTTCGAGGCCAGCCTGGTCTACAAAGCGAGTCCAGGACAGCCAGAGATATTCAGAGAAACCCTGTCTCGAAAAACCAAAAAAAAAAAAAAAAAAAAAGAAAGTGTCAAATGGTGCTGGAGGGATGGCTCAGCAGTTAAGAGCACTGGCTGCTCTTCCAGAGGTCCTGAGTTCAATTCCCAGCAACCACATGGTGGCTCACAACCTTCCACAGTGTGATCCGATGCCCTCTTCTGGCTGCAGGCATACATGCAGATAGAGAACTCACATAAATTAAATAAATAAATAAATCTTAAAAAAAAAAAAAAGAAAAAGTGTCGAAAGAACTGGGCCTTAGTGGTGCACCTCTTTTTTTTTTTTTTTTTTTTTTAAAGATTTATTTATTATGTATACAGTGTTCTGTCTGCAGGTATATCTGCAGGCCAGAAGAGGGCACCAGATTTCATTATGGATGGTTGTGAGCCACCATGTGGTTGCTGGGAATTGAACTCATGACCTCTGGAAGAGCAGCCAGTGCTCTTAACTGCTGAGCCATCTCTCCAGCCCAGTGGTGCACCTCTTTAATTCCAGCATTTAGGAGGCATATCTCTGGGTTTGAGCCAAAAGCGAGTTCCAGGACAGCCAGGGCTCTGTTACACAAAGAAACCCTGTCTATTAAAGAATTAATTTTTGCTTTTGGGTATCAAATGTCATGTTATACAGAATTTCCAAATGTATTTTCCACATTGAGCATTTGGGGAACTCTATGTAATATCTATCATCTTATTTATTTCTCAACAAGGTCTTTTGTAGTATAGGTTAGCCTTGAACGATGAGGATGGCCTTGAATTTCTGATCTTCCCGCCTCTACCTCTCAAGTACTGGGGCTTCACATGTCCACCACCCTGTCCAGCTCTCTGTGTATTACTTAATATCAGTCTCATTTCACTGGTGGAGTAACTGAGACAAGTCACGAGGCAACTGGAGACAGAAGTTCCCTTCTTCCTTCTGTCTCCCATGCTCCCCCTCTCATGGATGTCCTGATGTGCTCGCAGAAGCACTGTGCGGAGATGGAATCCAATGCTTGCTCTCAAGTCCTAGCTCCTGCCCTTGTGGCTTACAGACCAGGAACCACTGAGCCTCAGTTTCTACCCTCTTATCTGTCCTGGGAAAGCTTCCTGTAGCCTTGACCCCCACCCTAAATCCGGGCTCCCGTGTGTCCCTGGGAACTGCCTCACACTGTCCCAGAACTATGTGGGGTAGTTTACAGTGGTTGCTACTTTAACTGCTTCCCACCCAGGCCCCTATTTCCACACTGCTGGCATTGCTCTTTCTAAAAGCACTGCTGTCACCAGTTTGCTTGAAGACCCTTAGCACATTCACAGGGACTATCCAGTTGTTGAAGTCCCATCTTCGAAGATGTATTTCTTTTACAAGTAGAAAAGTATAGCAAGTTCGGTTTTTCTAAAACTCCAAACTGTACACCATGCAAGATGTGGCCCATATTCAATTTACACTGTTCGCTGCTGCAGCCACCAGGGTCCCCCCTAACAAACACATGCTGCTCCCTCTGCTTGGAATTGCCCTGCCTTCCCACTCCTGCTAGACTTCACACTATGCCTACTGGTAAACAAACCTAAGCCTAATTTAGCTTCACCTCCCTTGAGGTCCGGGGGAAACCTGTTCCAATCTATCACAACATTTACACTCTGTCTTACAACTGTGTGGGGTTTCTTGTCATTTTCCTACAAGAAAGTGAGCTTCCTACAAATAGATATTTCAACTTTTTTTTTTCCAAAATGCCCAGTGCAGTCCTTGGCACATGGCAGATAAATGTCACTAACTGTCATTTGCTGAAGGAACAAGAGGACAGGCAAATGACTTAGCCGGAGTAAGAGAGCTGAGATCTGCATTTTCATCTCTTTTGCTTACTCGACAAGATGAGCATTGTATCCCAAAATATGAAATCTGAAATGCTCCCAAATCAGAAAATCTTTGGATAATGAAAAAAAAAAGGCACAAATGGAAAATTCTCTATCTGAGCTCATATGATAGGTCACAGTAAAAATGCACTTTAAGAAATGTTGTATAAAAGTATCCTCAGGCTGCTTGACATATCTGAGACATAAGTACATTTTTGTGTATACATTTGAGTCTCGTTCCCCAGATAACTCACAATTTGTATGCAATTACTCCAAAATCCAAAACAGAGGGGGGCGTATAAACTCTGAAACACTACTAATCCCAAACATTTCAAACACTCGTGTCTTGATCACTCAGTTCAGTGATTTCATTTTAGTATTTCTGTTGCTGTCTACTTGGGTTTTGTAATATTGGGGATTGAACTCCCAGCCCTGCATGCTAGGTAAGGGCTCTACCACTGAGCTACACCTCCAGCTCTTGGTTTGGATTTTTTTCAACCAAGGTCTCACCTGAAGCTGTAATGGTTAATCTTGAATGTCAACCTGATTGGATGGAGAAGAGTGAAGGTTACCTCTGGTGTGTCTGTGAGGACATTCCCAGGGAGGATTGGCTCAGGTGGAGAAGGCCTGGCCTGATGTGGGCGGCACCATTCCATAGGCTGAAGATCTGGATGAAATGACAAAAAAAAAAGGAGAGAGCCACTGAGTGTAGAGTCTGCCCACTTCCTGGCCACCATGTGAGCAGTACAAACAGATGAGGAGAGGAGGACTGGATTTTCATGGAAATTGGTTGTCACTGCACATTGTTCAGGGTCTTATTCTTAGAATCTTTCTTGGAGTTCTATGTCAACTGGGAGAGTTACCAGGTTCTTCCTAAATTACCATAGTTAATTTAATTGGCCTCCAGTTGAGAGTGAGCTATTTCCAGCCTGTTGCCACAAATGAATGACCTTAGGTACATTATTCCACATGTGGGCTCATGTGTAGGAAAACAAACAAACAGGCAGAGTCTTGGCACTTCTCTGTATCTGAATGAACTGAATTTAAAAGTAAGTTGATTTCTCTAATAAGGATTCGCTTGAAGAGTTTCCAAATCACTGACTCTCCCTGCCTTCATCCTCCCATCTGGGAAATGGGGGGAATATTCCTTACCCCTGCCCGCATAGGGTGCATGTTGTTGACACCAGCCATTTTTCTGCATTTGAAATTCTTCCAATAGAGGAAGCTCATTTCTCTCTTTCCATCCAATTTCCTGTTGCTTTGAAAGACTTTATAAACAAGAAGGTTAAAACATATATTTTCTAATTTTCTTTTTTTTTTTTTTTTGGTTTTTCGAGACAGGGTTTCTCTGTATAACAGCTCTGGCTGTCCTGGACTCAATTTGTAGACCAGGCTGGCCTCGAACTTGTAAAGATCTGCCTGCCTCTGCCTCCCAAGTGCTGGGATTAAAGGCGTGCGCCACCACTGCCTGGCTTATTTTCTAATTTTCTAACTCATCAGTTTACTATGACTGAGGAAAGGTTTTTGTGCCATGTTTTGTTTTGTTTTTCCATGATTTTTTGTTGTTGGTGGTGGTGTTTTTAACCTTTCTTTTATTCAAGGACAAATTTTGTATGTTTTACTTATTTTTATTTTATTTTTACTGTACTGGGCACATCTGCATTGTCTCCAAAATGAGAAACCCAAAAGAAGGGCAGTTATTCACCCCTTTAGCATTGTCAGCAGATCTCATCAACGGTAAACACTAGGCCAGCAAGAAGAAAACATACAGGACAAAGCCAGCTAGTGGAGAAAGAAACACAGAAGAAAAATCTTCTCAATATCAGAAAGTGGTTCTCAACTTTCCTAATGCTGTGACCCTTTAGTACAGTTCCTCATGTTGTGGTGACCCCTAACCATAAAATTAGTTTCTTTGCTACTGCTTTGAGTTGTAATGTAAATATCTGTGTTTCCAATAGGGAACCCCCTGTGAAAGGGTTGTTTGGCCCCAAGGGGGTCGAGACCCACAGGTTGAGAACTGCTGTCTTAACAGATGATAAATTCTTCCTAAAGTGGGCAATTTGATAACAGGTAGAAAAATGATTGCCACTAAAGGGTGAGACTATCAGGAGGGACTACCTGGGGCCCACAACATGCAGGGTTTCAATCCAGCTGCATCTCTGAAATCCCAGCCAGGGTAGGGATGTGGCTGCAGGCTGGGACCCAGGCTGGGGAGCAGCCTCATGAGCAACACTGGGGCTCTCCCAGGTTGCCCACTCCACCTGCCATGGAGTTTTGGTTTCTAAGGAGCTGCCCCTCAGCTGCTTGAGAAGGACAGGGGTTCCTGATCCAACTGTCCGCTGAAACGAGCCACCTTAAAAACCCACTACCCCCAGAGTCCAGCTTTGTTTGTTGTTCGATCCTAGGGATGATATTTTGATTGGTTTTGATTTCTTTAACTCTTCGAATAATTCTGGTGAGCAGCAGCTGAGATTAAAGAGCTCTGTGAAGGGGGCTTCTGGACAATGAAATGGCTCACATGACTCAGGGGAAGAGGGAAAAGGGTATCAAATGAGAGAGGAAACCCAATCTGTGGTAGTGCTGCCAACTCCACCAAAGGCCTGACTGCCCCTTTGGCTTCCCTGCTTTTCCTCAGTGGCATGTATTTGTTCTCAAGATAAAGGATGAAATCCTTACCCTGCCTCAGAGGCTCTGATTCCTTCCCAGGTTTCCCACTTCTCTCAGCCTTCACTTCCTTGCATGCCAGTTCTGTCAAGTCCCAGCTCTGTCACCTGCTCCCTTCCACCACTTGGCCTTGGCCTGGGCCATTCTCCTTCCTCCTCTCAATAAACACCACACCTATGCCAGGCATGGAACGCTGCACAGTGAGTAAGCAAGACACCATCAAGATCAGTGGAAGTAAAGCTCACAGTGTTATCCGCTGCCCTGCCCACCTGGCTCTTTAAAACTGATCTCTGGACACTTAAGCTGAAGGAAGATGACAAATAAGATTGGCTGGAGGTATAGTTCAGCAGCAGGGCACTTGCCTGGCATGGGCAGGCATCCTGATTATAATCCCCAGCACCACTGGGTGGTGGTGGCCCGTGCCTTTAATTCCAGCAGGCAGGAGGCAGAGCCAGGCGGATCTCTGTGAGTCTGAGACCACCTGGTCTACAGAGAGAGTTCCAGGACAGCCACAGGCAGGGTTCCATAATAACACCCTATCTCAAAAATCCAATGATATTAATCCATGCACCACTAAAAAAAAAAAAAAAAAAAAAGTAGGGAGACAACTAAGGAAACTTTGGTCCATTTTATCCAAAGGGCATGGACAGGGGGGTGTTTGCATTTATTTTGTCTCATTGTTCTTTGTGGTGTGTAAACCCTGTAGGAACATGGATATGGAACTGACTCTTTTGAAGAACCAGGAGGACCCCTGAGAGGAAATGACGAAGACGTCCAAGGTAAACTCAGCTGGCTCTGGGCGTATGCTATCACTGTAATTCCCCCAGTGAACTCTGTTGTTCAGACCAATTGACAGACAATAGTCTTTCCATTTCCCCTCAGACTGTGAACTAGAAGTTGGAACCAGAGTGTTCTTACTATCCCAAGCAAATGAGAGTAACATGCTTTCTGTTCCTGGGTTCTTTAAAGGACTTCTTTCCTGGAAGAGACTGCAGACTGAGGCAAGGGCAGAGACTTCGGGACCTACCAAAAACCCATGCCCCACTCCCACTCCAAGCATCTGCACTTCCCTGTCCTCCTGCTTTCAGGGAGGTGTGCATATGCTGGGCAGCAGGCTGGGGTTCCCTTGCTTAGAGAGATGCTGGCACAAGAAAGCAGGACCTATCTATCATCTTTAGAGACCTAGCTGCTGTCATCCAGAGCCCTGGGGGGGCAAGAATGCCTTGAAATGCCTGGTCTGGTGGCGCAAGCCTTTAATCCCAGCACTCAGGAGACAGAGGCAGGTGGATCTCTGGAAGTTCAAGGCCAACCTGGTCAACTTACAGGGTCCCAAGACAACCAGGGCTACAGAAAGATCCTTTCTTAAACAGACAAGTATGCTTTGATGGTGGTTTCTTTAAAAGAACAAGTCTATGTTTGAATGTCATAGGTGGTTGGTAGTTCTATGAAACACTGAGCCTGGGACCACTGGGTATGGAGGCATACATAGTTCACAGCCCAGAAACTGAACTGGACTCTAAGCTCTCTTGCAGGGCTTCTGGACATATTACATGATACTGCAGTCAGCTGGGGCTCTGGCAGCAGAACTGTTCTTTCTTCTCATTGCTTCTAGTTTCGGTTTGTTTTGGGTTTGGGTTTACTTATGTGTTTTGAGACGGTCTCAGTGTGTGACTCTGGCTGTCCTGGAACTCACAGAAATCCTCCTGCCTCTGCCTCTGGAGTGCTGGCATGAAAGGCGGGTGGCGTATCGCTGGTATCTCTGGAATCCTCATTGCTTCTCGCAGAAGCAGAAATGGAAACCCACTTACACTTCTTTTTTTTTAAAGATTTATTTTATTTATTTTATGCATATGTGTGCTCTATCTGCATGTACACCTGCATTCCAGAAGAGGGCACCAGATCACATTGTGGATGGTTGTGAGCCACCATGTGGTTGCTGGGAATTGAACTCAAGACCTTTGGAAGAACACTAGGCAGTGCTCTTAACCGCTGAGCCATCTCTCCAGCCCCCCATTTACACTTCTAAAGGTGGGTTCCAGGCCACACAGAAGCAGAAGCGGTGTGCTCATTGTTGGTATACAAAGGTGTCCAGCAGGGGGAGCACGGGGAACCGAACTCCAGCCCGGGCTTTGACACCTAAACCATTTGAACCACTCAGGGGCCCCTGTTTCTTACTTGGCCCCCTTTTAAAAGTCACAGGCGAGTGCACTCCCTAGGCTGGCAGCTGCAGGTCTGTGTTGCCCAACTGACCTTGAGCTGTGGAGTGGGCTATATTCACCTTCAGCTCTCCACATCTGGCACCCTTGTCTGCCGCAGGGGCTGGCCACAGCCCTCCCTGTTTAAGTGGCTGCATGAGGAACAAATGAGATGAGGCCCCTTATGAATACCAACCTCAATTTGGACATTACAGCAAATTACTATCCATTCTTGTGGTCACTATTTACCAATCTGCGAAATAACACTGAACACTGACTCTTTCTGTCTCCATTAAGCCTAAGATTTTGATCTTTTCCTGCTTGTCTTTCACTATCTCTTTCCATTGACATCCTTGTCAAAACTAATAATTTTTATACTGATTTAATTTTTTAATATATTTATTTATATTTTATGTACATTGGTGTTCTGTATGTATGCATGTGGGGTGTCAGATCTCCTGAAACTGGTGTTTCAGACAGTTGTGAGCTGTCACATGGGTGCTGGGAATTGAACCCTGGTCCTTTGGAAGAGCAGCCAGTGCTCTTAACCTCTGAGCCATCTCTCCAGCCCTTTACTGATTTTTAATGACATCACTCTTTGTGGGTATCAAACAATAAAACAGTATAGTAGTATTGAGCCCCGGGTTGGTCAAGATTTTAAGCAGGGATTCTTCTAACATGAGGCCCTGTCACCTCCCTCTTCAAAGCCCAGTGATACTAGCCAGGAAAATGTACTGTGACCTTCAGGTCCTCCCCCACATTCAGACTGTGAACACTGACAAGGCTCTGCCCAAAGTCCTGGCCAAGTGCTGTGGAGGCTTTAGGCATTAAAGAGCACGGCCCAAACTGAGCCTGTCAAAACAGATTTCCTGTCTCATGACACCAGGGCAGGCTCTGCTGGAGTCCTCAGAGGTTAGCCAGACATTCTGTAATGTAATAAAATGCCACTGCAGAAAGTGACAAGAGGCATTTGCCTGTCCCCAAGGACAGATGCTGATTTTTAGAAAGGATTTCCGGTCTTGGAAGACAAGAAGGAAGTACTAAGGAAATGCTTTTAGCTGTATAAAAGGAACTCTCTGCCTTGGTCTTAATGGTCAAGTTGTCTTTCCCACTTTAAATTCAGTAGTGATGGTCATGATTTATTATAGGGAGTGAGACAGAGATGGGGGTGGGGGGGGGGAATACAGCTCAGTGTTAGAACATTCGCCTAGAATATGCAAGGCCCTGAGTTCAGTCATCAGTACACATATATACATAAATAGATTTTTTTAAAAATGAGTGAGCTACTGAGAGGAGTCTGCTTGCAAGTTTCCAGAAGGCAAACTCAACTAGCAACCTCCAAATCCGAACAGACTGGGGAAATGCCTCTTGTCCCAAAGTCCAAGGAAACAATAAAACCTCAATCCAAGGAGCTTCCTGGACCGATGCTCCTTAAACACTTCAGAATCACCTGGAATCTCTCTGCAGACCAGGCTGGCCTTGAACTCACAGAGATCCGGCTGCCTCTGACTCCTGAGCGTGGGACTAAAGGTGTGCACCACCATAGCCGTCCCAGCCCCCATAGTTTAGATTCACATGGAAGGTTTGCAGATTTTCAGTGGCGGGCTCACCTGGAATTCTGGTCGTTGGAAGGCTAAGGTGTGAAGCAAGCAAATTCAAGGCCAGCCTGGGCTATCGAGACAGACCCTGTTTCCAAAATTAAGCGGGACTGGAGAGATGGCTCCATAGTTAGGAAGTCTCTCAGCCCATCCAGAGGTCACAAGTTCAATTTCCAGCACCCACTTCAAGTGACTTAACAACAGCCTGTAACTCCAGCTCCAGCATGTCTGTCACCCTCTTCTGGCCACCAAAGGCACCCACACACATGGCATACACTTACACAGACACATGTACATAAATATAAATAAATCTTTTAAAAAAAAATTTAATTCAAGGAGACAAAGCAAACAGAACCAACAACAGTGAGGGGAAATTTTCTGGGCTTCTCTGAAACATTGTCATCCTTATTTAGACCTAAGCAGAGGCCTAGCAATATATGCATTGTTCGTGAATTTCCCACTTGATACTGAAGGCCCAGGAATGGCACTCTCAAACCGCAGTCTTGAGACCTGTTTCTAGTATTTGTTTCTCTGACTTTTCCAGGGTCTATTTAATCTGTTCTTCAATAAATAAACAAACAAACAAACAAACATGTTTTGGAGAAAGAATTGGTGAGCAGGCACCATTTAGAATATGCTTGGAATATCAATCTCAGGAGGCTAAGGCCATCACTTAGTCCACTGCGAGGCACACACCAGGCACAGAGTTCAGTCCCCAGCACCTCAAAAACTGACTGGGTTGGTGGCACTTACCTATAATCCTAGTAGTCAGGAGGTAGAGCCAGGAAGATCAGAAGTTCAAGGTCTTGCTGGCTATATAAAGACCTTGAAGCCAGCCAGCCATGGACACGTAAGATCCTATCTCCAAAAGACAATCAAAAAGGAAGGCGGGGCTGGTGAGATGGCTCAGAGGTTAAGAGCACTGGCTGCCCTTCCAGAGGTCCTGAGTTCAATTCCCAGCAACCACATGGTGGCTCACAACTATCTATAATGAGATCTGGTGCCCTCTTCTGGCCTGTAGGTGTACATGCATACAGAACATTGTATTCATAATAAATAAAAAAAATTTTTTTTTTGTTTCTCGAGACAGGGTTTCTCTGTGTAGCCCTGGCTGTCCTGGACTCAATTTGTAGACCAGGCTGGCCTCGAACTCGCAAAGATCCGCCTGCCTCTGCCTCCCAAGTGCTGGGATTAAAGGCGTGCGCCACCACTGCCCGGCTTAAATATTTTTTTTTTTTAAAAAGGAAGGCCTGCCACAGGTTAAGGTCTCAAGAACAGTCAGCTATCAGTCCTTTTTTTTTTAAGTTTTAGTTTTAGTTTTATTTTGGTTTTTCGAGACAGGGTTTCTCTGTGTATCTCTGGCTGTCCTGGACTCACTCTGTAGATCAGGCTAGCATTGAACTCACAGAGATCCGCCTGCTTCCCCATCCCAAGTGCTGGGATTATAGGCATGTGCCACCATGCCCAGCTTATTTTTATTTTTTTAAAGATTTATTTATTTATTATGTATACAGTGTTCTGCCTGCATGTATGCCTGCATGCCAGAAGAGGGCACCAGATCTCATTATAGATGGTTGTGAGCCACCATGTGGTTGCTGGGAATTAAACTCAGGACCTTTGGAAGAGCAGCTAGTACAAGTATTCTTAACTGCTGAGCCATCTATCTCTCCAGCCCCTTGTTTTTATTTTTAGCTATGTGTATGCACGTGCACATCTGTGTTAGATATATGCATGTGAAAGCAGGTGCCCTTGGAAGCCAAGAGGCATCAGATCCCCCTGGAGATCCTTGCAGGCGTGAGCTGCCCAAAACAGGTGCTGGGAATCAAACTCAGTCCTCTACAAATTAGTACTTTTAACTTTGGAGCGAGGCCACCTCTCCAGGTCCCATGTGTTTTGTCAAAACCTTGATTATAGAGCTACAATTTGCATCCCATCAGAAGCCACGTAACAATTTCTTTACTTTCACTCTGGCAATTGCTCTTTGATGGACATACTTAGTTCTCTGCTGAAATCCTTCTTTAAGCTGAAGTCCAGACATCACTGTGATCAGAACACCTCTTACAGAATCTTACTTCCTAGCTCCACCATTTGCTAGCTGTATAGCCTTGAGGAAATTACCGAATTTCTTTGGACATCTTTTTCCTTCATCTACAAAGTGGGGAAATTAATGGTGTTTATCCCCCTGGGGTGGTTGTGATAAAAAGGAGTTAAGTAGATAAGCTTAGACGAGTACCTATCCCAGATGGTCCTCAAGATGTGTTATTAGCAACTTTTTTTTTTATTTATATATTTTGGGGTTTCAAGACTTAGGCTGGCCTGAAACTCACTGTACAACTAAGGATAACTTTGAACTCCCATTACTTCTGCCTCCCAGATGCTGAGATTACTGGCGTGTGCCACCATGCCCAGCAGTCTATTTAAGAACAAACAGAAAAGAAACCTTTAATTATGTGATCATAATTTGTATTAATATCTTATCAAGAGAGCCTTGTTCTAACATGATAACTACTTTCCAAGCCAGTCTCCGTGGCAGGGCACTTGGTGTTGAAGATGCCATTAAAGCCTTAGTCCTTTAGATGAAGACCCAACAAGGGCAGTCAGATGAACGAGGCAGCCTATTTTTTTTTTTTATAAATACTTTATTTTTTTTTCTTCAAGTTACATCTCAGTCACAAACCCCTCCCTATTCCCCCTTCCTATCCCGCCCTTCCTCCCTCTTCCCCCCGCCTATGTTTTACTTAGGGCACAACGTTGCTCCTTGAGGGCCAGGTGTGGTAGTGCCTGCTATAATCCCAGAACACAGGCAAATCCAAATATATATGGCTAGCCTGGTCTACATAGTGAGAGACTCCGTCGGAAGAAACAAACAAAATCATTCCTTGAAATGTGGCAGAATGCTTTAAGATTTATGCTAGACAGCAAGGTTGGATCCTCACAAGTAAAGCCTCTTCTATCACTAAGTTACCTCCCCAACCTTGGTCTAAGGTAGCCCGAGAAAGCTCTCTAACCCTGCATGAGGTATGTGTAGTCACGAAGGAGTCACATAGAATAGTAATGGAGGGGCAAACCTCAGAAAGCGATGAGCCACTTCCACAACTCCATTCAGAAAGGGAAGGTCCAGGGCCTGCCACCTCATCAAGAGGAATGTGTGGGGCTGGAGAGATGGCTCAGTGGTTAAAAGCACTGGATGCTCTCCCAGAGTGCCTGGGTTCAATTCCCAGCACCCACCTGGTGGCTCAACCATCTGTAACTCCAGTTCCAGGGATGCCCTCCTCTGGCCTTTGCAGGCAGCAGGCTCATACCTGGTACACAGAGAAGCATGTAGGTAAAACACTCTTACACATAAAATAATAATTATTATTAATAATAATAATAAAGGGAGACGTGCGATCATTGTCCTGAGTTCTTACAAAGGCAAAATAATGTAAGCAGGATGGAAGGCTCATTCATTTCTGCCTTGAGAGCCAAGCTAAGCTGGCAGGCAGGTAGGGGGCAGGGAAGCTCCACCACATGAGGCTGTCCAGAGCTTAGTTTCCTTCTCAATACTTAGGAATCAGTCCCCTGTGCTTTTACCCTTATATATGCAGTACTGACTCAGGGCCTTCCTCACTCCACAAGGCACAAAAGGGTCAGTGTTGGGTGCACCACCACCACCTTTAAAAATTTGTATTTTAAACCAGGTGTGGTGGTGCACGCCTTTAATCCCAGCACTTGGGAGGCAGAGGCAGGCGGATCAGTGAGTTCATGGCCAGCCTGGTCTACAAAGCTAGTCTAGGACAGCCAGGGCTGTTACAGAAAAACCCTGTCTAGAAACAAAACAAAAATGTTGTATTTTATATTTACTTATTTACTGGGGAGAGGCATGACACATGCCTCTGCTCCTGAGCAGGACAGAGGACAACCTGAGGGAGTCCGTTCTCTCCTTCCACCACGTGGGGTCCAGGGATTGAACTCAAGATGTCAGGCCCGATGGCAAGTCCCTGTCTTAGGATTTCCATTGTAACAAACACCAAGACCAGTCCACTGGACTCACCTAGCTCCATGGGAAATGGAGGAAGCCAGGATCCTGCTGGCTGAACCAAGATAACCGCAAAGGGGAGCTGCTCACCGCAAGCTGAAGCACGCATGCGCACTGCAAGTCACGCACACGATTCTGTCCTGTAGATGCTGCCACATTCCTGCCTCTTAGACTCACGGTCACATGTCCTCTGGTGCCAGCTCTTTATCTCAGTGTGTCTTCTCTGTCCACCAAGAATGTCAGGCTCCAGCTGCCCATGCTGTGGCTTGCCTAAGAGGGACTAAGATACCCTTGCTTCCTCCACTGGTCTTTGTGGTACCAAAGGAAGAGAAAAATATTTAATGCATTTGAACTGTGAGGATCTGGTAGTTTGATTTCCACTGACCCTAAGGAGAGCTGCCTGAGTAGCTGGCCTCTCTACTTTGAAAATAAGCCCTGTATTAGGAAGCATCCCACACTGTCTGCTTCTCATTACACTTCAAGTCGCTTGATGCCTCCGCTTCCCTGGGAGACCTGAAGTCTCAGTTCACACACATGGGTTGGATAGACACTAGGTACCGCTTTATAGCCCCATGTCTTTTTTTTTTTTTTTTTTTTTGGTTTTTCGAGACAGGGTTTCTCTGTGTAACAGCTCTGGCTGTCCTGGTCTCACTTTTGTAGACCAGGCTGGCCTCGAACTCACAGAGATCCGCCTGCCTCTGCCTCCCAAGTGCTGGGATTAAAGGCGTGAGCCACCACCGCCCGGCATAGCCCCATGTCTTATGTGCATCCTTGAAGGCAAGGGTACTCCCAGACCCTGCACACATTCCACAAGTGAGTGAATGAAAGAATCAGATGAATGAATGAACATGCTAAGTTTTCAGGAGATTCATGATGACAATTCCAAGTTCCATACCCTCGGGAGCTTACAGTGAAGATTTCAGCATTGGGCACCACCAACTTCCCTATGAAGAAACAGAGCCTGTAGGAATTATGAAGGTCATAAACCTGCAACTGGGGAGACACAAAGGGCCTATCACCACCAGCCAGCACACACACATATCTCCACCATAGTCAAAGTAGCATCCGTCCAGGTGAGGAGTACTGCAGAGATGGGTAATGCTGGCCTGTCAGCTTATGGATTGACACCCACTGGCTGTGCTCACCTGAGCCGACTGCCCCCCAGGGATGTCTAGGGCATAAGTATGTATGTCATGTAGATCCACAAGGTCTAGACCAGAGGTTTCTGTGAGGACCACCTGCCTAGGCCTTCTCTGAGAGCATGTTAAAATGCAGACGCTAAGGCAGAGAGAGGTGGATTGCTGTGAGTTCGAGGCCAGCCTGGTCTACAAAGCGAGTCCAGGACAACCAGAAATACACAAGGAGAAACCCTGTCTCAAAAAAACAAACCGAAAGAAAAAGTAAAATCTTTATTGGTACAATGAGAGCATCTCTGGCTCAGCCAACAGCCAGGCCTTCCCCATCCTTAACCACTGACTACAAGAATGGAGGGCCTTTTATTCACTTAGCGAGCAATTTCTAATCCCTGGCTAAGTTCCTCATTCTCTGTGGTTGGGGAAGACATTTTTGGTCTTGGTTGAAGGAGAAAGATGCACATCCCAATGATGGTTTCAACAGTAGCTGAGAGAATGCAGCAACAGCAATGAACTGAAGGAGCCAAGACAGGAGGTCCGTAAAGGCCTGTAGATCAGCTCTCCATCACTAAGACCAACTAGGAGAGGTCAACTTAGAAAGGGGGATGACCGCACTTGGGTTCCATCCACAGTCATGTGGCCTGCTGCTTTGGAGCTGTACAGGGCAGAACACTGTGGCAGAGAGGACAGAACAGGGCAATGCAGCTCGTAGTCAGTAGCTGGGAAGCAGAGGGGCAGAGAGAGGAAGGAACCAATGTCCCAACATGCCCTATGCCATCTGTGGCCTAACTTTACCAACCTCCTGCAACCTCCCGATTTGCCCCACAGGCTGGCAGCCTAGCCTTCAGCTCATGAGCCTTTGAAGGACATTTTAGATCCAAATTATAGCTGAGGGTTTCCTGGAGGAGGTGACAGCTGCCTCTAAGGAAGGACATTAGTGAATCTGGAATGCACCCAGAAGGCAGAAGCATGGCAGTTCCTGTTCACTGCATGCAGCACCAGGTAAACATTTTCTACAGTGTTCCTTCTGCTCTCTACTAATCAGATGAGAAAAATTAAGGCAGAGTAGGGTAGGGTGACCTGTCCTTCATCACAGAGCTGGGCAGTGCAGAGGACCAAGGTCTGACTGGCCTCCCTAGGCTTGGTCTATGGAGAATCATACTCCTGGTTGATAACAGTGATCAAAAGGAGAGTTTGTGGGTCAGTGCTCTTGAGAAGAAGGGGATAGAGGAGAAAGGTCGAGAAGAAATAGGGATTTAAAGACGGACAGACACACACACACACAGTTCTTGGGGTGGTTGTTTGTTTGGTGCAGAGACAAAACTCAGGGTCTTGCACTTGCTAGGCAAGTGCTCTACCAAATGTGTTAAATCTCCAGCCTTATCCCAGTGAAAAGCGCCGCCCCCTGTGTTTTTTTGTTTTTTTTTTTTTTCCTTTGAGAAACAAAACAGCATGGGTTGTCAGGAGAGGGAACCAAAAGACAAATGGACCTATCACTGGGGGTGGTAGCTGGCTCCAGGGCTCAGGGCCGCAGCCCCTGACAAAAAGAAGAGCTCCTTGTAGGGACTTCAAGACCCCAGGCAGGAGTCTCCCTGCAGGCTTGCCTCTCTGCTGAGTCCCATCCTGGACTCTTTTCTTTTCCTCTCTGGGTAGCACAGGACGTTGCTACACACTGGGACTGCCCATGGATTCCATGCGGGTGGGCCAAGGAGACTGAGAGGCACACAAACCCCTGTTCGGGCATCACCAGGACAATTCAGATTTTTAAATTCACACAAGTTTTCTTTGGGTCTTTTTGCCATACAGTCACTGGAAGAGTGGAGAAAGAAGTAATTTGGGGCATGTCTGGTGTTTTGTGTATATCTGTCTTGTTTTAGCCTCGCCATAACTATAATTTCTAAAATTATTTTATCCCTGCTTCACAGGTGAGAAAAATGAGGCTCGCTTAGGTGCTCTCTCAAACTAGTAAGAGGAAGAGCTGAAAGCCAGGCTTCTTTAGGTGTTATTTTATTTTGTTAGCATACAAAACAGCTTTCTGCGAGGCTCTCCTAAGGCATTGTAACCATCCATGTGTTCTGAATTAGAGTGATAAAGTCAGAGAAATTCATATACATACATTGCAGATTTTTTTTTAATTTATCTTGGAGCATGAATCTTGGAGATTGTTTAGAATCCCTGGAAATTTTTTTCTGTTGCGGGTTAAGGAAGCTGAGGCGGTCACGTCAGGAGAATTGTACAGTCCCAGCTAATTAGTAGAACCATGATCTCTGGAGTTTGTGGGCATTTAGTTCAGTTCCAAGGGCTTTGCTGGACACAGCCCTGGACTCTGGGAGCAAATAGCTGAGAAGGAACAAGAGCCATGGTGGCCAGCCCCCAAAGGTGGGAGGGTCTGCCAGGTGAGGGAGGGTGTCTCCTACTCAACGGTAAAGGTGGGAAGTGTGCTCTTGAGCCATGGTGAGGCTCTCTGCCTTGAGAATCTGGAAGGTGGCACCATGCAAGAGCAGGCTTTTGAATGCCACCAGGCTCCTTGCTCCCTGTTGTTCCCTGTGGGACCCGAATAGACAGGGTCCTGCCACCTGTGCTCAGAAGATTCTAGCCTTTAGCACCTCGATGAATGACACACCCTATACAGCATTCTCCCTCACAGTGGAAGCAAAGGGGCAGGGACACTTTAAGACTGCTTCCTGCACACTCCCACCTGGCCCTGTGTGGAAACCAAAAAAACGTCCCCACAACACAGATGTTGCCTTTGAGTCTCAACACTGCTTCACCCTCTAGAAAAGAATACTCGCTTCTCAAATAGAGCCTAAAGTTGTCAAAACAAAGAGCAGCTGAAATTGGAGGTAAATGTATAAGAAAGCCAGCCACCGAGCATGGTGGCGCACGCCTTTAATCCCAGCTCTTAGGAGGCAGAGGCAGGTGGATCTCTGTGAGTTCAAGGCTGGTCTGGTCTACATAGCGAGTCCAGGACAGCCAGGGCTACACAGAGAAACCCTGTCTAGAAAAACTAAAATTAATTAACTAAAAATAAAAATTTAAAAATCAAGGTAGGAATAGAAGAAGAAAAGACTTCCTGACCTCAATTAGCATTACACCTGAGTGACTGAGACGCCGACATCCTCCATCACAGCTTCTGTCAACATGCTCACTGCCCTCACCAGGGAAAGAGGGTGAGTGAGTGAGCGGACCGGAGGTGAGCGGACCGGAGGTGAGCGGACCGGAAGTGAGCGGACCGGAAGGAGGAGATGACTCTCGTTACTCCAAATGATGTTATCTCACAAGACTGTGCTGATGTTCATCAGCTTTGTGTCACTGAGGTTAAAATTTAGAAGCTTGGGCTGGAGAGATGGCTCAGCGGTTAAGAGCACTGGCTGCTCTTCCAGAGGTCATGAGTTCAATTCCCAGCAACCACATGGTGGCTCACAACCATCCATAATGAAATCTGGTGCCCTCTTCTGGCCTGCAGATATACTTGCAGACAGAACACTGTATACGTAATAAATAAATCTTAAAAAAAAAAAATTTAGAAGCTTTAGTTTGATTCTCAGTTGGCGAGGGTTCAATCCTGGTCATGTGTCTCTTGTTGCTTTGGACCACAGAAGGGAGAACATCACAGCAGAGGGGATGAGCCTGAGCGAAGCTACACACCTAATGGCAGTCGGGAAACAGGGAAATGGGGTCCCGATATCTACTTCAACAGCACGCCCCCATAACATTTCTTCCTCTAGTCCTGTCCCTTAAAGGTACCACAACCTCCTAATATCAGCACAGGCTGGTGGCCAAGCCTTCAGCACGTAACCCCACAGGAGGCATTTACAATCCAAACCACAACAGACAAGCCATTAAAAACAAACAAAAGGACTGCGTGATTGCTACACGAAGATTTAAAAATCAGTTGGATAGTCTTCCAGACACAACATGTGAATGAGATTATTTTTCCTTCCCTTCGTTGTTTTTTTGTTTTGCATTGTTTCTTTGAGGCAGGATCTCATGTTGCCCAGGCCAGTTTGGAACTCACTCTATAGGGGAGGATGGCCTTGCCTCCTCCTGACTATGCTTCCTGAGATCTAGGATTAGGGTGCGTGTCACCAGGGTAAGTGGGTCTACTGGGGCAACGAAACACCATGGCCAAAAAGCAAGTTGGGGAGGAAAGGGTTTATTTGTCTTCTACTTCCATGTTGCTGTTCATCATCAAAGAAAGTCAAGACAGGAACTGAAGCAGTACAGGAACCTGGAGGCAGGAGCTGCTGCTGCTTATAGAACCCAGGACCACTAGCCCAGGGATGACGCCACCCACAATGGGCTGGGCTCTCCCCCATTGATCTCTAATTTCAAAAAGTCCCTACAGTCAGATCTTAGGGAGGCATTTTCTCATTTGAGGCTCCCTCCTTTCAGATAACTCCAGCTTGTGTCAAGTTGGCATAAAACTAGCCAGAATAATGGGCGTAAGTGGAAAATTTTTTTGTTTTGTTTTTCCAGACAGGGTTTCTCTGTGTATCCATGGCTGTCCTGGAACTTACTCTGTAGACCAAGCTAGCCTTAAACTCACAGAGATCCACCTGCCTCTGCCTCCTGAGTGCTGGAATTAAAGGAACGCACTACCACGCCCAGCCGTAAGTGGAATTTAAAATTAATTGTTATGGAAAACCCTAAGTGTATACAAAGACACCTGAACAACACAGAGAGCAGCACCCTCATTGGACAACAGCTCAGAGAAGCAGAGCCCTCATTGGCCAATGTCCGTCCTCCATATCTGGACTACTAGTTCTGGGTTCCATAAGAAAGCAGGCTGAGCAAACCCTGAGGAGCAAGCCAGTAAGCAGCACCCTTCCATGCCTCTGCATCAGCTCCTGCCTCCTCGTTCCTGCCTTGGCTTCCCTTGATGGACTGTGATTCAGGATATGTAAGCCAAACAAACCCCAAGTTTCTTTTGGTCATGGTGTTTCACCACAGCAGCACAAAAGTAAGTAAGACAACATTATCACACCTAAAAACCCAAAGAATTCTTTAATTTGGTTGACCATGTTTTCATGTTCTTTTTATTTATTTTTATTTTATTATTATTTTTTATTTTTATCTCGAGACACGGTTTCTAACAGCCTCAGCTGTCCTGGAAGACCAGGCTGGCCTCAAACTCACAGAGATCCACCTGCTTCCGCCTCCCAAGTGCTGGGATTAAAGGCGTGTGCCACCATGCCCAGCTAAATTCTCCTCTTTTAGTTTATTCTCAGAAAATTGGTCCACTCTGTCCTGCCCTATTTCCCATGGTGTTGATTTTGCTGGGTCCTCCTGTTGTGGTTTCTTGTGTTTCTCGGCTTTCTTGTTTCCTGTTACTCAGTCCTCAGGTCTGGAGACTTAATCAGAATCAGGTTTCATTCCTCCCTTTGGCAAGGCCAGTTCTGTGTCTCTCAGGACACAGGATGTTCACTTGCCTCTTCCTGGTGCCAGGAGTAATAGACCCATCAGTACTGGAGCTGGCAAATTCTGCCAGTCCCTCCTCAATTACTAGTTAGGAAACTCAAGCAAAGAGGAATATTCCCCATGTACTATTTTTAATTATCCAATGTTATGGTTTACATAAGGAGACAGGATAAAAGGTCAATCTTTGCCTTTATGGATCAGTTTTCAATGAGTTGGTTCCCCAGCAGCCCCCTAGAGCAATCTAATTGTTCAAAGTATCATTGGTAATTTTTTTTTGGGGGGGGGGTTTCAAGACAGGGTTTCTCTGTGTAACAGCCCTGGCTGTCCTGGACTCACTTTGTAGACCCGGCTGGCCTCGAACTCGCAAAGATCCACCTGCCTCTGCCTCCCAAGTGCTGGGATTAAAGGCGTGCGCCACCACCACCCGGCGTTTTTTTCTTTTTCAAGACAGGATTTTTCTGTGTAATAGCCCTGGCTGTCCTGGACTGACTTTGTAGACCAGGCTGGCTTCGAACTCATAGAGATCTGCCTGCCTCTGCCTCTTGAGTGCTGGGATTAAAGGCGTGCACCACCATACCTGGCAATTACAGACAGCTGTGAACTGCCATGTGGGTGCTGGGATTTGAACCCAGGTCCTTTGAAAGAGCATCCAGTGCTCTTAATCACTAAGCCATTTCTCCAGCCCCTCATTGCTAATTATTAACTCATAGACCTAAACATGGAAAAGTATAATTTTAAGACAATATATGATTTCATTTCAATTCAATAAAAATAGACATGAGTAAATATAGTCCAGATAATCTTGGATACAGTGTTCACAGGTAGGAAGAGCCATTCTCACAAAGATAATACTAAACAGTGTGTGGTGGCATTTGGGACCAGCCTGGGTGACCTAGCAAGATTCTTCCTTAAAAATAAAAAGAAAGAAAGAAAAGAGTGCTGGGCATGGTGGCACAAACCTTTAATCCCAACACTCAGGAGGCAGAGGCAGGTGGACCTCTGTGAGTTCGAGGCCAGCCTAGTCTACAAAGTGAGTCTAGGAAGCCAGGGCCATATAGAGAAACCCTGTGTCAAAAAATCAAAAAAAAAAAAAAAAAAAAACAGTCCCTTTAGTCCTACACTTGGAAAGCTGGGGCGGGGGCAGGAAGACTACGTTCTAGGCAAGCCTGGGCTACATAGTGAGACCCTGTCTCTGAAACCAAACCAAAGGTAATTCTGTCACCAGGATACCAACTCTCCCGAAAGGCTTAGTGTAGCCCCCTCAATGGCCTATGAGAAGCAGGTTATAAATCGAATTCAGTTTCCCTGGCTTGTCTCTTGATGCATAATACCAATGGCTCTTCCACATGTTCCTGTTTCTTTTCTTCCATGAAACCATGATTCTCCCACAAATAAGTATTTTTTTATTAGAAAATTTTAATCAAGTATGTGAGACTGTTCTAATCTCACATGCCTAAGTGGGAAGTCTATGGGTCATAAGTACACAAGATTTTTGTTCTACATTCTACATAGTTATGATATTTTATAGATATCTAAATTCAAAAGTGTCTAAATATCAGGTTATTGTAAAATAACTAAGGGAAAGAAACCCCCTTCTCTGGCTCACATACCAGTCAGTAGTCTTACGATCTCAAATGATGGAGTAACGCCAGTGTAAGCCTCCGCTCCTGGACGGTGCAATCGCGCCATCTGGTGGTCGTCTTGTGCTCTGCCACCCAAGTTCAGAAAAATTGTACAAGGCGAGGGCGTGCCTTCAGTGAGATGTGTCCTGTCCGGTCCTGTCTCCTCTCCGCCTCCACCCCTACCCCAGGCAGCCATGTTGAAGAAAGAAATCCTTACAGAGGTCCTCTTCTCATGGAGATACCTTAGGTACTGTAATCATCTACTACCTGCTAATGTCACATATACACAACAAAAGAAATTATCAAGGACATTCCTCAGCCATATGGTACACTAACAGTCTGTCCCCACTCCAAAGCCTGGAGGTCCACCTGTGCGAGAATGTCACCTGAATGTGTGAGAATGGCAAAGGGGAACCCAGGTTACAAAGGATCCCTGATAGGTTCCGGGAGCGTGATCAACTGAACACTTGAAAATGCTTGACCATGGTATTATATTAGAAGGTTGGCGGTGTGGTGTACATAAGCCTCCCCCATAAGGATGGTCCTGTTTAACACAGTCTACTTTCTAATGTTGTAACCACACTGGGTTTTGTTGTTGTGTTTTTGCTTTTGTTTGGTTTTTCGAGACAGGGTCTCTCTGGTTTTTTTT
Organism: Lophiomys imhausi; assembly: GCA_907164525.1. Lineage (NCBI taxonomy): Eukaryota > Metazoa > Chordata > Mammalia > Rodentia > Muridae > Lophiomys > Lophiomys imhausi. The sequence continues at coordinate 10,917,274 of CAJQZJ010010085.1, forward strand.
TTTTTTTTTTTTGGTTTTTCGAGACAGGGTCTCTCTGGTTAGTCCTGGCTGTCCTGGACTCACTTTGTAGACCAGGCTGGGCTCGAACTCGCAAAGATCCGCCTGCCTCTGCCTCCCAAGTGCTGGGATTAAAGGCGTGCTCCACCACCGCCCAGCTAGTTTAGTAATTTTAATGTCACTTGCCACAGCCCGCACTAGTCCCCCTGCAGGTTTTGTTGTTCTCATATGCAGTGTTCACAACTGACCAGCAGACATTTCTCCTTGCCTGATTTCCTTCTGGGAAAACCGCGTGGGTCATTTGCTAATGTAGGACACTGTGTTTTCACAGACCCAGAGCCAAGGACTGTGACCCTTGACCCCCTCAATACTGCCCTGGCTGAGTGCAACCAGACTGAGGCTGACACCTTGAGAAGCACGTAAGTGTATATATAGCTTGTAGCAACTTGGATGTCTCTGTATACATGGCGGGGTTTGTTTTCATCAGCTTGCTTTCTAGTTTTCGTTTGTCTGTTGGTTTTCTGAGACTTGGTGAGATAGCATTCTGGCAGCTGGGATTAAAGGAAAGAGGCAACTGGGTAGATTGCACATGGATGAGTGACTTAAACTACGTCCTCCAGGTTAGATGGGGAAGAGTAAAGTTTAACCATCTAGGAGCAGCTTTTTGGTCTGTCCATGTACCCGAGCTTTACAGAGACCCTGGTTCCTCTCTTCAGCCTTCATTAGCTCTGGACGGAATAAAGATAGACACCATCATGGCTTCTCCTCCTCCCTGCGAACACAGGAACGCCTTCCCTTCGTGCTCACTATGAGTGCTTCGGCCAGCAGCCCAGGCAGCCTGGCCCAGTCCTTTGTCTTCAGTCACCTTTGATTGTGACCTTTGCTGCAGGTTTCTTTGCTACCGGCCGGAACTAGACCTTATTGTGGGTTCCATGAGCCTGGGGTGAGGAGAGCAGCAGTGGAAAGGTTCTCTTAGGTCAAAAGAGTTTGTGTTGAGACAGAAGCAAAAAGAAAGGAAGCCTGGACGACTGAGGTAGCCGCTAAAAACAAGTTGTGGGGTTGTTTGTTTTTTCTATCCCTTTCCAACAACATATTTTACACAGGTTATTACAGTCCCTCCTTCCCCTAGCCAAAACAATGAAATAATCAAACAGAATTGTTTGTTTGTTTTTTTTTTTTTTTTTTTTTGGTTTTTCGAGACAGGGTTTCTCTGAATATCTCTGGCTGTCCTGGACTCGCTTTGTAGACCAGGCTGGCCTCGAACTCACAAAGATCCGCCTGCCTCTGCCTCCCAAGTGCTGGGATTAAAGGCGTGCGCCACCACAGAATTGTTTTTTAATCAAAAGGAAAATAAAAATAGAAGGCATAAAACACTCCACAAAATTCATTAAGGTTAATGTGACTAAAACTCAGATTTAACACAGATTCCTAAATGAGAAAGAAAAAAAAAGCAACGTGTTCAGGTCATTTGCAGCCTGCTTGTTCCTTGGGGAAAATAGAAGCTTTCCTAGCACCGAATTCTAAAGCAGACTTCTGTGGGGTTTTATAGAGTGACATTGAATGATTTAAAGACTTGTGTATTTACAGGAAATTCCATCTACCTCATCCAACAAATATTTCTCAAGTTTCCACAGTAAAAGCCCTGGGCTAGCACACTGCAATAGATACATTAAAAAAAAAAAAAAAAAGAAAAAGAAAAACCACCCAGGCCAGGCCCAGCACCCAGCAGGCACCCAGCATCATTGCTGCCATCCTTGCAACCCTCAGGCATAGGTCAGTGATGGCCACAGCACTGGGACACACAAGACCGGTGTCACACCTTATAGTGGCTGAGTCCAGTTAAGATAAAAACTCAGCTCTTTTTGAGGCTAGACCTCCGCCATCACAGGTCGCATGCACGCCCTGGGAAGGGCCTGTCCCAGTCGGAGCTGCCCTGCCGCCTTAGCGTCACCACATCCACTTGACTGAAGTTGCTGTCTGACAACATGAAGGAACAGATTTACAGACTGGCCAAGAAAGGCCCACCTCCCTCCCAGATAAGTGTGGTCCTAAGGGACTCACATGGTGTGGAACAGGTCCGATTTGTGACTGGCAATAAAATCTTGAGAATCCTTAAATCCAAAGACCTTGCCCCTGATCTCCCTGAGGACTTCTACCTTTGATTAAGAAAGCAGTTGAAGCCGGGTGGTGGTGGCGCACGCCTTTAATCCCAGCACTTGGGAGGCAGAGGCAGGCGGATCTTTGCGAGTTCGAGGCCAGCCTGGTCTACAAAGCGATTCCAGGACAGCCAGAGCTGTTAAACAGAGAAACCCTGTCTCGAAAAACCAAAAAAAAAAA
>CAJQZJ010010085.1:10920007-10947203 GCA_907164525.1 Lophiomys imhausi
AAAAAAAAAAAAAGACACCAATGTACATAAAATAAAAATAAATTAATAAATTATCATTGTTTAATTTTACTGTTTAAAGTCTTGCTGAATTTACATTTGTCTAGCCCTTAGCATTGGCAGATATAGGGAAAATAAATGTCCTTGATCCTTGGAGTATAAACTTCACCCACTTAGAGCTGTGACTCCGGCAGGACTTTTCAGATATGCAGAGATTCTCCTCTAGAGTCCTGCCCCATTGTTGGTCAGGGTGAGATGGAACCTTTCTTTGCTTCTGGGGCTGGGGCTTGAACCTGGGGCTCTACAGATTAGGCACATCCTTCTACCACTTAGCTGTGTCCCCAGGCAGAAGTGCAACTTTTCCAGTAGTGATGCTGCTGAGGTTGAATCTTTATTGATTTAAATATAATACAGGGCTGCTTTTCTCAAATCATTATTACAATGCAGATTCTATTCACCCAGATACTGGGGATGAGTTCAGGAATATGCATACTACTTTATTCCACTGCATGCTTAATCTTAAATTATTAAAGAGCTCAGAGTGGTGGCACAGGCTTTATATCTCTAATGCCAGCACTTGAGAGGCAGAGATATAAAGATCTGCAAGTTCAAGGCCAGCCTGTTCTATATAATGAATTCCAGGACGGCCTGAGCTACATACCGAGACCCTGTCTCAGAAAAAAGTGTTACTAAAGAGGCCACATTTCTTCTACTCAGCCACACCTCTGTCCCCAACTGTTTCCCCCAGGAAAGTCAAAGGGTTCGAAAACTGAAAAGAAATCAGAGCTAATTCCAAAAGAAAAGAAACCAGGAAACAAAAAGCAACAGGCACATAAAGGAAGGAAGGTGGACACGGCAGCAGAGCTGAGCGAGCAGGAAGTCACTAACTCCCAGGAAGCAGGCTGCACCTCAGATAGAGGGCTCCTCCAGCCACACTCCACCGCTGAGGACCCCGGGCTTTCTCCTGAATACAGTGCTCTGGAGAGCCAGATTTCTAAAGATGGAAGATTATCACCCACCCAGGCCACAGGTGTCACAAGCAATGTGGAACCTGAAGAAGAGAGAAGCCCTGAAGACCCTTCTAAGGTATGGATGGGCAGGTGTTCTCTCCAGGGGAAGTTCTGTCCTCAGGTGACAGAACTGTGGATATGAAGGAAATGTCCGTAAATAGGCTACAGTTGCTGAAACAGGCCTATTATGTACGTGTTGGTCTTATTTGTTCTACTTTGGTACCGTACCTTCTGACCCTAGATAAGCCAGACCAGATCAAAGACACAGGGAAAGAGGCTTTAAGCCTCTGAAGTGAGCAAGGCATTCTGTGATGCCCCAAACTACCAGGGAATGTAACCAACTAAAGAGTGGGCGGGAGGTATGGCAGCCACCTTTTTTTTTTTTTTTTAAAGATTTATTTATTATGTATACAGTGTTCTGTCTGCAGGTATATCTGCAGGCCAGAAGAGGGCACCAGATTTCATTTTGGATGGTTGAGAGCCACCATGTGGTTGCTGGGAATTGAACTCATGACCTCTGGAAGAGCAGCAAGTGCTCTTAACCGCTGAGCCATCTCTCCAGCCCTTTTTTTTTGGTTTTTCGAGACAGGGTTTCTCTGTGTAACAGCTTTGGCTGTCCTGGACTCACTTTGTAGACCAGGCTGGCCTCGAACTCACAGTGATCCGCCTGCCTCTGCCTCCCAAGTGCTGGGATTAAAGGCGTGCTCCACCACGCCCGGCGGCAGCCACCTTTGAGAGGTACAGCTCTCATTGGGACAGAGAAAGGTAGACACGCTGGCTGTTAGAACCAAGCCACACCCTCAGTTTGGCCTGGCACATTACAAAGGCTGTGGTATACAGCTGGACCAGATAGCTCATAGACAAGCACCTGAACTCATGGGGTGCTTTCTTATGAGTTGGTTTGTTTCAGTGGCCTTGATTCTGCAAGTATGAATAGAAATATTGAATGAGGAAAATTATTCTTGGAATTCTCTCTAATTAGTCAAAAAGAATAGCATCAGGGCTGGGTGTGGTAGCACATACCTTTAATCCCAGCACTCGGGAGGTAGAGGCAGGTGAATTTCTTTGAGCTCAAGGTCAGCCTGGTCTACAAAGTGAGCCTAGGACAGCCAGGGCTCTGTTACACAGAGAGACCTTGTCTCAAAAAAAAAAAAAAAAGCATCCAAATACATCATCTCTCAGCCCATGCCTCTTCTGCTGTTGGCATCTTTACTAGGATACACAACTGTGTTTAGAGCCTTTGAACTCCAGGGTACCTCCAAACATCACAGCACACAGGGCAAGCCTCTACAGATACATCTGCATACAGTAAATACTACAGCACCTCTTTAATCTTTACATTCACATTTATGAACCAAGTGTGGTCAGCCTCAGTTTACAAACTTAGAGACCAAAGTTACAACTGAAAAGCCAAGTGGCTGAGCCAAGCCTTGACCTCAGTTCTGTTGACTCCAGGTTCAAAATTCCTGTCACTATTTTAAAGAACTGCTTATTTATTTAATAGCATAGTGTTTTCCGGGAACCCTTTTCCCTTAGTGTCCTCAGACCTTCTCGGCTGTCCAGACCGCAGAACTCTGTGCTGCACAATAAGTGAAGATTTTGATCTGTGAGCAGAATTTTTTAGACCTTTAGAATTTCTTACATTTGTTGTCAATCCATAGTAGCATGGTGCCTCTGCAGAACCAAGGAGTTTGGACTCCAGGTGGGACAGAGTCCTATGGAGGAGTTCTTTATCCCCACCTAGAAATGTGACTGAGTAAGGAGGTGGCATTGGAGAGAAAAAAGAAATATTTTATAAACTGAAAGAAAACCTGTCACTGAACGGCGGGTTAACTGAGTCTGACTCCTCCATAGCCTAGACCGCATCTAGAGAACCAGACTCCAGTCAGGACCCTGCCCTCCAGCCCTAGTCCTTTTTTTTGAAAACTGCAGGAGCACCTCCCTCCCACCTCCTGCAGATTTTCATTTGTTGGACCAAGTAGAGCACCGACATATTTTAAAGATCCTTGGGCAGTTCTGAAGTGCAGCTAGGGCTGCAAATGCCAGAACTTCTGGTACATTGAACATTATGATGGTACCTTTGCTACTGGACATAGCCCGTGAGGAAGACCATATCAGGAAAGCTGTGCTCCCCCAACCCCAAAGCAAGTGACCGTCTTGAATGTAGGTCAGTCCAACCCCACAGCCAGCCAGGCAGAGGCATTTTATGCCACTGTGGTAGCCACATGGAGTCAGCTTTAGGATTCCATCTCTGATTAGAGAAAATCCTATCTGGTGTGCAGCTGGGTCTGTCCCTTACACTGGTGACACTCTGGTCTCTTAGGCCCTTCTGGATAAGAGGCAGCAGGAGAAGGCTTCTCGGGACAGAATTCGAATAGAGAGGGCAGAGATGAGGTGGCTGGAGGTGGAGCGGAAGAGAAGGAAGCAGGAGGAGCTGACCCGGCTCCATCAGGACCAGCTGGAGAGAGCGGAGAAGATGAAGGAGGAGTTGGAGCTGGAGCAGCGGAGGCGCACTGAGGAGATCCGGTGGGCCAGCAGCCTAGAGACACAAAGCAGGGCAAACCTTCCCCAGGGGCACAGTGCAGTCCTAAGGCCTGACACCAAATCACAGGAACAGCCTGGACCAGAGATAAAGGATGAGATAGTGTCTTGATCACGTGGGTTACTCAAGGCAGATGCTCAAGGGGAACTCCTGGGAAGGCTTTGAGGTGCTGCAGTCCAGTGTTTATCAAGCCCCTGCCACTGTCTGCACTGCCCTAGGCCCTTCTGCAGGCCTTACTCTAACTTACTCTACAACCCCATGAGACAAGAATTTGAAAAAACACACTTTAGTAATAAAGTGCAAAGAATTTAAGGCTCTGAAATCCTGGCCAACGGCTCTGAGCTACATGCTGAAACTTCTAGGTTTCTTCTCCTAGACCCCTGTCTCTCACCTCTACCCTTCAATCCTGGCTGTAGAAAACCTATTCTCTGGAGGGGCGCTCCCTGAGGCCTGAAGGCTATAGATAAAGCTAACTCCCAGTAGGCTGGACCAGTATTTTTCTGCCATTCCCCTGACATCTCTTGTGTTCTCAGCCTGAGAAAGCAGAGACGGGAGGAAGAACAGCAGCAGCAGGAGGAAGCAGAGAGGAAGCGGAGGCTCCAGTTGCAGGCAGCCCAGGAAAGAGCCCGGCAGCAGCAAGAGAAGCTCCGGAGGAAGCTGCAGCAATTGCAGAGAAAAAGGCAGCAGGAGGAGGTGGAGAGGGCTGGTGAGAGAATCCCCACCCTTTTTTATCTTCCATCTCTTGAACCAAAAAATATCTTAAATCCACTGTGAGCACTCTTTTATTCCTATCCTAGGTCTTAGTGCAGAAAGCACTCAGCGTATATAAGCTAGTTTTTTTTTTTCCAGAATGATAATTATGTCTGGCTATAATGGGTTGATAGAAAAAGGTGGAATATGAATGGAAGACTCTCGTGAGAACGACTGCAGGGTCAGACACTGACTCAGTAATTGCCCTCGTCAGCATTGCTCAGGAGCTGCCCAAACTGCTCTACCTGCTCTCTTCCCTTTGCAGGTAGAGAGTCATAATATCTGGAGAGCCCAGCCTCAGGACACCCATTCAGGCAAGGGCCAGATACTCTTCCATACTTTTCAGGGTGAGGGTAGAAAGTTCAGCAGATGATGCTGTGGCCAGTTCCTGGTTTGTACTTAACTAGAGTTAAGTAAGCAGTTCAGCAGATGATGCTGTGGCCAATTCCTGGTTTGTACTTAACTAGAGTTAAGCATGTTTCTCTAGATGCTGATCTGACACCTTCCCCACATGGTAGCATACTACCCCGTGAATGCAATAGGCTCCAGGATAATCTTTCCTAAGGCTCTTTCATGTCCTTCGGTGCTCTCAGATTAGCAAGGCAGACCAGAACTAACCTCTAGTAATGCCCCTGCTGAGCCCAGCTCTTTCTATTCTGCAGAGGCAGAGAAGCAAAGACAGAAGGAACTGGAAATACAGTCAGCAGAAGAACAGAAACGCCTGACGGAAATGGCTGAAGAAGAACGGGTGGAGTACCAGCGGCACAAACAAGCAGCAGAAGAGAAGGCCAGGCAGGAAGCAGAGGAAAGGCAGCAACAGGAAGAGGAAGCAGCCAAGCTGGCTCTGGAGGAAGCAGGAAAACTAGCCCAGGAGCAAACCAGGTACGGGAGAAGGGGACAGTAGCTGTGTCCGGACCTGTTCTTGAAAGCCCGGTGCCAATGCTGACCTTGCACTGCCTTGAAGCAAGCTCTTCTCTCACTCCCTACAGCATGGCTAGAAAAACTAAAACACAAAGAGCCAGTCTTCAACTACAAACAGCGCAGGATTCTGTCTTGGCTTATAGAATTTGTAGTGAAGCTAGATGGAAATTCAGAGACCATTTATCTTGATCTTGTTTACAGATAAAAGTGAATCCGAAAGAAAAGAAAAAAAAAAAAAGAGAATCCGAAATCAAAACCAAACAAACAAACGAAAACAAATCCCAGAGCTAGTGTGTGGCCGGGTGGTAGAATGTTGACTTTATGTGCTGGGTTCAACTCCCCAATGAAAGAAGCAAGATTTGGATGAGGAGCAATCAGTGACTTACCAGGACTCATTATCCAAACTGTAGACTCAGAAGAAATCAGTAGAATTCTGTAGAATTCAGAAGTAGGTAATCGCATTCTAGGGGTAAGGATGGAGAGATACAGAAAAAGAAAGTATTTTGTTTTTTTTTTTTTTTTGGTTTTTCGAGACAGGGTTTCTCTGTTTAACAGCTCTGGCTGTCCTGGACTCGCTTTGTAGACCAGGCTGGCCTCGAACTCGCAAAGATCCGCCTGCCTCTGCCTCCCAAGTGCTGGGATTAAAGGCGTGCGCCACCACCGCCCGGCAAGTATTTTGTTTTTTAACCTAGCAACAAAATACTATGCAGAACACTTTAAAGATGTGACAGGAAGCTTGTTTTCTTTTCTTTTTTGTTTTTGTTTTTTGAGACAGGGTTTCTCTGTGTAACAGCTCTGTCTTGAAAAACCAAAACAAAAAAACAAAACTCCTAAGTCAGCTTCTAGTGTGTAGACATCATGTATCATGGCAGTAGTCATGAGACAAAAAGCAAGTTACTAGATAGAACTCAAACTTTCCAAGAAAAACTGACAGCCATCATCAGCTGATGTAAAATTAACCCAAATAGTGCAAATCTGATAACCACACACCCCAAACCCAAACTCTACCAACTTACAATACCGAATGCTTAACCATTTTTGGAACTGGGGGTGGGGTTGTCTCCTTAGGCAAAAAGCTGCTTTGGAGAAACACCTTCACTTTCAAGATGAACTCTTTAAGGAAACCAGTGGTCTGCAGTGGACACAGAACATTTCCAGACCATGGGTCTACTCGTATTTCCAGTAAATCCCTAAGCCCTGAGGCTGGAAGAAAACAAGAAGTTGAGAAGTGGTGGCAGAAAAAGCTCTATTTCTATAATAAAGTTACAGCCTGAGCTCTATTAATTCCATTTCATCTGGCTTACCTCAACCCATACCTCAGACTTCCTTTACCTTGGAACCTCTGTATTTCCAGCATTCCTGCACTCCACTCCACACACTGATGCAGTTAACTTTTCACTTACTTATATCCTTTTGTGTTCTTTAGGACCATGTAAGTTCAAAAGCCTTGATGCCTAAACTACCAGGCACAGTTCCAGTTGGAAACACTATGAGTATTTCAGTGTGTTCAAGAGTTAATGTGGGGCTAGCCAGATGGCTTCCTGGTTTAGACCACTGGCTTCTTGTCCAGAGGATACAGTTCAGCTTCCAGCACCCACATGGTAGCTCATAACTGTAACTCTAGTTCCAGGGGATCTGACACACTTACACAGACATGCAAAACACTAATGCACATACAATAAAAAGTAATAGTTGATGGTAAATGGAAAATTGTCATGTAATAACTTTGGATTAGCTATATATTAAGAAGTCCTTCTATAAGGCAAAACCACAATTTTATTATCCTGGGAATCTAAAACAAGTATCTTCTTCAAAGGCATATTTGGAATCACTTGATACATGTTCAATTGAGCAAAATGAGCTGTTGCATGAGGAAATTCTCTAACCCTCAAAGTGTAGATCTACAGCAGATGTTTTAGGGAGCCGCCTGCTAGTGTGTGCGCCTGTTAAAACTAAAACATTCTTCCATCATACCAGCCACAGTTAAGTGCTCAATGGCTGTAGGTAGCTGCTGGGGACTACATTAGCAAAGAAATAGAACAATTTCATCACTTCCGAAATTCCATTATTTTTGACCCTTGAGAACGAACAAATCCTGAGATTTTATTCCCAATTATGCCTTAAAGAACCTACTCATAAAACTCTAAACATCCTATCAGAAGTCTCAAGTTACTTAACTTTTAATGTCTAATAATTACATTTAACAAAAGCATCACAGAATGCTCATTAAGAGGTTGTTAGAGGGGCTGGAGAAATGGCTCAGCGGTTAAGAGCACTGGCTGTTCTTCCAAAGGACCTGGGTTCAAATCCCAGCACCCACATGGCAGTTCATAACTGTAATTGCCAGGCGTGGTTGCGCACTCCTTTAATCCCAGCACTTGGGAGGCAGAGGCAGGCAGATCTCTGTGAGTTCATGGCCAGCCTGGTCTACAGAGTGAGTCTAGGATAGCCAGAGCTTATTACACAGCAGAACTGTCTTAAAAAAAAAATGTTAAATCAAGCAACGTCTGAATTTTCCAAACTTTGTTTTTGCTGTTGTTTGATGTAATAGCCCTGGCTGTCTTGGCCACCCTGCATCAGCAGTCAAGCCGGAGAGATGAATGCTGGCACTTACCTATTTTACCCTTTCACTCAGTCCTGGACCCCACAGAACAGCAGGGCCCAGCATCCATGGTAGGAATTCCCATCTCAAACCTTTCTGGACACACACCCAAAGGTCTTTTTAGAGTGACTTTAAATCCAGGCAAGTTGACAAATGGAGATTAATCATCACACTGTCCACAAATGAAGAACAGTATTTACAGGTAATTCTAACTCCTGTACAAGCAAATACCTTATATTAGTGGAGACTAATACAAGGAATTAACACTTCTCTAGCCTAGAAATTTATCTAATTTTCCATTCTATATTGCAGGAATTGAGTAACTCCTTGTTTTATGTAAAAAATAAATAAAATGGTAGCCAGGCGTGGTGGCACACACCTTTAATCCCAGCACTCGGGAGGCAGAGGCAGGCTGATCTCTGTGAGTTCGAGGCCAGCCTGGTCTACAAAGCGAGTCCAGGACAGCCAGGGCTACAGAGAAACCCTGTCTCGAAAAACTAAAAAAAAAAAAAAAAAAAAAAGAAAAAGGTAAGATAATTGAAATGTCACTGTTTTTATGCTTGTCAACCCTACTTGCATATTCATCAGTTAACCAAACAACATATACCCGAGAATCCACATGCAAGAAAACTGTCACTGCTCATTTTATTTTCCTCATTTTGCAAATTTAGGATGCTACACTCAGGCACCAGATAGGGTGCCTACTTACTACTACTTGCGGTCCTTTCTAAATATCATCTGTCAGATTTTTGCTTCCAAGTGTCTAATTTAACAGCATTACTGTATCAGTTGAGCATATTTTTGGGTCAACAGTAGAATGTAGTTCAGAAGACCCCCCCCCCAAAATTACTTCTACAACTAAGCTTTTTTTTTTTTTTTTTTTTTTTTAAAGATTTATTTATTATGTATACAGTGTTCTGTCTGCAGGTGTATCTGCAGGCCAGAAGAGGGCACCAGATTTCATTATGGATGGTTGTGAGCCACCATGTGGTTGCTGGGAATTGAACTCATGAAGGCATGACCTCTGGAAGAGCAGCCAGTGCTCTTAACCACTGAGCCATCTCTCCAGCCCCAACTAAGCTTTTAAACTGTCACCTGGCATTTACTATTATATTCCTTAAATAGTAACTGGAAGTTAGACTCAATTGAGGAAAAATTTTGAATTGCATCATTTGTCAAGATTAATCTGATTGGTTACTTGAGGTACCCAGAATTCATGAATATATAATTAAGGGTTTTTTGGTTTTGTTTTTTTAGACAGGGCTTCTCTGTGTAGACCAGACTGGCCTTGAACTCACAGAGATCTGCCTGCCTCTGCATCCCAAGTGCTGGGATTAAAGGCCACCATGCCCAGAGACTAAGTTTTTTAAAAAGGCATTGTGACCATAACTAAATGCTTGATTCAGAAGGCATTCCAGTAACTTCCATTGATTCAAAATGACTAAGGTCATTACTGGACAATACTAAAGAAATACACTTGTTCAAGAAAATCCAATCTGGGCATTTTCATTTTTCTCCCTACATAGCTAAAATAAAAGGAGCTTTAGAGCCGGGCGTGGTGGCGCACGCCTTTAATCCCAGCACTTGGGAGGCAGAGGCAGGTGGATCTCTGTGAGTTCGAGGCCAGCCTGGTCTACAAAGCAAGTCCAGGACAGCCAGGGCTGTTACACAGAGAAACCCTGTCTCGAAAAACCGAAAAAAAAAAAAAAAAAAAAGGAGCTTTAGTAAGGTTTTTACAAATATTGTTTATTTTAATGAAGCTGGTACAGACGATGTCCCCTGAAAACCCATGTCCCAGGCCAAAAAGTACAAACAGAATCAAAAGGAGCAGTGTCTGCTGCGTACACTGCTGTATGAGAACTTTATTAACTGCTGATGAAAATTAGAACTTTCCTGGGATCTTCTGACAAGACTGTCTTATCAAGACTCTTTCTTTCTCTCCAGTGAAGCCACCTTTGGAGTTAGTTGTTACTCTCACTGTATCTGTCATCTTGACTACAGACGATCTCTTGGTCCAGACCTCAGATTTGAAGAGTAGCTTCAAGCTGAGGAAAGGTCATTTTCCCACAGTTCAGTTCTCTAAAAACTTCCATCTCCCACTGAAAACCACAGTCCAGGAGTGAAGCAACCGCATGCTGGAACTTCAGGGCCAATTGGAAGGTCATAGGAAAGCTCGCACTGGTCGATCTTTTTATAATCACAAACCTGAAAATGCAGTCCTGAAAAGGGTGGCCTCTCTGTGCACACATGAAACTTTTTAAAAGAAGGGCAATATTAAGGGAGCTGAGGTCTGATCACCAAAAATCAGCACAACAAAAACAACCAATAATGAATATTGAACACCAGAATTCAATTACCAGATGTTCTAAAGAGATGGAGTGCCAGTATTCAATTTTCATTTTGAACACCACATTACAAAAGAACTATTTTTAAAAATAAAAAAGGATTGAGGGAAAAGGAAAAAAAATAAAAAGAATTATCTAAACCGTCAAGTGACCCCCCGTTTGTTCCTGATAGACTTCAATCACATCTTCTTCCTCCATTCCCAGCTGGAAGAAAAGAAAAATATGTTAATACTAGACTATAAAACCATTTTTGTTTTGTTTTTTCTTTGTTTTTCAAGACAGGGTTTCTGTGTATAACAGTCCTGGCTGTCCTGGACTTTGTAGACCAGGCTGGCCTCAAACTCACAGAGATTCACCTGCCTCCACCTCCCAAGTGCTGAGATTAAAGGAGTGCACCACCATGCCTGGCAGAAACCATTATTTTTTTTAATGTGGTAGCAATTACGTGGCCACTATTTTACAGTACAAGAAGACATATATGTCATCTGTAATTAATAAGCCCCTAAAACTGAAAATCTTGTTCTGTGATGCCTAGCACCTGGGAGACAGAATTAGGAGAAAAAGTAAGTCAAGGCCTTATTTTAGTTAGCTCCAAACCAGCTGGGGCTATGTGAAACTGTCTCAAAAAAACAGGGAGGAAGGGCTGGAGAGATGGCTCAGAGGTTAAGAGCACTGGGTACTCTTACAGAGGACCCAGGTTCAATTCCCAGCATCCACATGGCGGCTCACATCTGTTTGTAACTCCTGTTCCAGGGGATCCTACACCCTCACACAGACAGACATGCAATAACAACACCAATGTACACAAAATAAAAATAATAATTAAAAAATGTCAATGAGGCCACGAATAGTGGCCCAAGTTTAAAAAAATCAAAACAGCCGGGCGGTGGTGGCGCACGCCTTTAATCCCAGCACTTGGGAGGCAGAGGCAGGTGGATCTTTGTGAGTTCGAGGCCAGCCTGGTCTACAAAGTGAGTCCAGGACAGCCAGGGCTACACAGAGAAACCTTGTCTCGAAAAACCAAAAAAAAAAAAAAAAATCAAAACAAAACAAAAAAACCCCAAAACTGGAAGAAGCCAAGCATGGTAGTGCATACCATTAATCCCAGCACTCAGAAGGCAGAGTCAGGCAGATAAACCTCCGTGAGTTGAGGCCGCCCTGATCTACATAGTGAGTTCCAGCACTACAGAGAGAGACTCTGTCTTGGGAAAAAACAAAAACTAGTGGGGGGGGGGAGATACTTTTATCTAAAATAACAACAAAAACAGCAAAAAGCTAGGAGTGATGGAGACTGAGGCAGGAATATTTCAACTTTGAGGACCACCTAGGCCATCTACCTAACTTTGCCTCAAAATCAAAAGGCAGCTAGGAATGACATAGCTCGACTTTTTTTGCTTGCTTGGTTTGGCTTTTTTTTTTTTTTTTGGTTTTTCGAGACAGGGTTTCTCTGTGTAGCCCTGGCTGTCCTGGACTCAATTTGTAGACCAGGCTGGCCTTGAACTCGCAAAGATCCGCCTGCCTCTGCCTCCCAAGTGCTGGGATTAAAGGCGTGTGCCACCACTGCCCGGCTTTTTTTTTTTTTTTTTTTTTTTGATACATTGTTTCTCTGTGTGCAACCCAAGCTGTCCTAGAACTCAATTTTGACTAGGCTGGCCTCAAACTCAGAGATCCACCCGCCTCTGTCTTCCAAGTACTGGGATTAAATTAAAGGTGTGCACTCCCACCCGGCTTAAAAGGTAGGTTTTTTTTTCTTAAAGATTTATTTTATGCATATGAGTGCCCTATCTGTATGTACACCTGCATGCCAGAAGAGGACATCAGACACATAGATGGCTGTGAGCCACCATGTGGGTGCTGGAAATTGAACTCAGGTCCTCTGGAAGAGCAGCCAGTTCTCTTAACCAGTGAGCCATCTCTCCAGCCTGTAGCAGCACTAGACAGACAGTGGCAGGCAGACCTTGACGAGTTTGAGACCATCCTTTTCTACACAGTGTGTTCTAGGACAGCCTAGGCTACATACATAGTGAGACCCTGTCCCAAAAAAACTAACAGCAACAACAACAAAACAACCAAAACCAAGCAAACAGAAAAGAGGTCTTGTCTGGCATGTACAAAAGAGATTATATTAGCACAGACTAGAAGGGAAGAGTAAGGAAGAATGGGGAGGGGAGAGAAAAAGGGAGGGAAAGGGAAGGGAGTAAAGGGAAAGAAGAGGAGAGGGGAGACCCGGGCACACCAATCTTTCCTTCTGTTCTGTCTACTCAAATATTCATTTTACTCTTGAGGCAATTTCATGCCCTGGTTAATTCATTCTACAATACAGAATTTTTTGTAACAAGCTTTAAGTCCAACGAAAAAACAGTTCAATGATATATTTTCTAAAACATATTTTGACAGAGTCCCATTAATGAAAAAGAAGAATTCCATTTTAGAATAAAGAGTGTTAGTTGGATAAACACTGCCCTGAGGGTCCATTTCTAAGAGGTTTTGTTCTGTCATCTA
The DNA here is from genome assembly GCA_907164525.1 of Lophiomys imhausi. Lineage (NCBI taxonomy): Eukaryota > Metazoa > Chordata > Mammalia > Rodentia > Muridae > Lophiomys > Lophiomys imhausi. The sequence goes on from CAJQZJ010010085.1 coordinate 10,932,677, forward strand.
CAATTCCCTCTGGCATCCAATTTGTGTTTGGTTGTTTTGAAACAGGGTTTCTCTATGCAGTCCTTTTCTGGAACTCACTCTGTAGACCAGGCTGGTCTCAAAAAGATCTGCCTGCCTCTGCCTCCTGAGTGCTGGAATTGAAGGCATGTGCCACCAACAACCAGCTTCCTAATTTGTGTTTTAATAGTGATCTTCCAACACAGAAGATCTATCTAGTTATCTGCTATTGTTAAATAGTTCTAGTTTTATAAAATGAAGGAAGGAAAAAAGGGGACACTAAAATATAAATCATGAAGTCACTGTACACTGCTTACTCCCAAACCATCTGGGAAGAGGCAAAAACACAGGTATCGTAACACACACAAGAGATTAAACAAAGGAATTAGGTAAATTTTGGTAAAGAATAGGTGGCAATTTTTGTTGTTGTTGTGCAGGGTTTCTCTGTGTTACAGAACCTTCCTGGCTGTCGTTGTCCTGGCCTCAGTTTGTAGGCCAGGCTGGCATTGAACTCATAAGAGATCCGCCTGCCTCTGCCTCCAGGTGCTGAGATGAGGCATGAGCCACAACCCCCACCCCCCCAGCAGATGGTAATTTTTTTCTTCTGTACTTGTAACTTCTCTGTCAATTGGAAAATATTTCAAAATAAAAACATTTTAATCCCAGCACTTTGGAAGCAGAGGCAAGTGGATCTCAGTGAGTTCAAGGCCAGCCTTGCCTACAAAGTCTAGGACAGCCAGGGTTACACAAAGAGAGCCTGTCCCAAAAAACCAAGAGAGAGAGGGGGTGAGGAGAGGTCAAAAACGCAGGTACCAGGTTGAAGGGACTCAAAAAGGCCAGTATCTAAAGGACAGCCACACAATGTCGAGAAAACATAACTGTGATGGCTGTTCTTGGTTGACAACTAGACTACATCTGGAATTAAATAAAACACAAGGAGCTTTGTATGCCTGTGAGGGATTTTTCTAATGAAATCATTTGAAGTCTTAAATCTGACCTTGTTTTGTTTTTTAATTTTTCCTCTATTTTTAAATTTTATGTGTATGGGTGTTTTGCTTTTATACATGTCTGTGCACAGTGTGCATGCAGTACCCCAAAATCAAGAGTGTTGTATCCCCTAGAACTGGAAGTTTTAAGTTTCCATGTGAGTACTTGGAATAGAGCCTGAGTCCTCTAGGGGAACAGCCAATGCTCTTAACTGCTTGAATGGTTTTTTTGAGACAAGAGTTTCTCTAGGTAATTGCAACTGTCCTAGAACTCACTCACTATACAGGCCACCTAGCCTGGTCTCCAACTCACAGACATCTGCCTACCTCTGCACAACTACTCCCAACTTAGTTTAATCTGGAGCTCTGTAGGCAGGAAGATCTACCTTTAATCTGGGCCACACACAATGGTGGCAGTGTATGTAAGGACATGGAGGAAGGAAGCCTTTGCTCTTTGCCTGCTTGCCCACTTTCCCTGGAGAGTTCATTTCTTAACTGGCATTAGAGTGCACTTCTGAAGGACACTGAAAACCAGCTGAGACATCCAGCCTCATGGACTTCCATTGGTAGAGGAGTCACTGACCACAGCCTGTAAACTACTCTAACAATAATCTCCTTTGTATCATGTATGTTATCAGTTCTGTCCCTCTAGAGAACTATGACTAACACAGTAACTTTACAGTAAATAAAGCTGGCAATTATTTAACTAAGGCAGCAAAGTTAACATTACTCTTAATGGAAGCAGGGCCAGGGACACTTGGGAGGCAGAGGCAGGCAGATCTCTGCGAGTTCAAGGCCAGCCTGGTCTACAGAGTGTGCACATAATGAGTTCCAGGAGGGAGAGACCCCCCGTGTGGCACACACCTTAAATCCCAGCACTCAGGAGGTAGGGGCAGGCAAATCTGAGTTCAAAGCCAGTTGGATCTACAGAGTAAGTTTCAGGGCTACGGCTGGCTACACAGAGAAACCATGTCTCAAAAAAAAAAAAAAAGATTTCTTTGTATGTATATGAGTGTTTTACCTACATGCATATATGTATCATGTTTGTGCCTGGTGCCAAAGGAAGTCAGAAGAGGGCATTAGATCCCTTCGAACCGAAGTTACAGATGGATATCAACCATCCATCATGTGGGTGCTGGGAACTGAAACCAGGTCCTCTGCAACAGTAAGTACTCTTAACCACTGAGCCCCAAGGAAAAAACATTTTTTTTGTTTGTTTATTTATTATGTGTACAGTATTTGCTCTACATATATGCCCGGGCAGATCTCAATGTAGATGGCTGTGAGCCACCATGTGGTTGCTGGTAATTGAACTCAGGACCTTGGGAAGAACATCCAGTGCTCTTAACCTCTGAGCCACCTCTCCAGCCCGGAAAAAACATTTTTGTCCCTGGATTATAGAAACAGGCGTTGGATCCACCCCCAGGATGCTCATGGTGGAAAGAAATGACTCCCACATATGCATCATGACCCTCATGGACCCATGTGCGTATTTGAACACACATACATATAATAAATATAAATTTTAAAAACCTTTTCCTTTTTATTTTGGTGCTAGGAAATAAAATCTGGGACACATGCATACTAAGCACATGCTCTACCACTGAGCTACAATCCCAATCCTTTCTATCCAAAATATTATTTTTATTTCAAACTTTTGATTCAGAAAAGAAATCATACTTACTTCTTTTGGAGTATGATTATCAGCAATTCTCTGACCTTCAAAGAGAAACCTGAGTGAATTCATTGGAACTCCCTAAAAAAAGGAAAAAGAAAGTATGGGTAAAAAATCTTAGATTAGCCGGGCGTGGTGGCGCACGCCTTTAATCCCAGCGCTTGGGAGGCAGAGGCAGGCGGATCTCTGTGAGTTTGAGGCCAGCCTGGTCTACAAAGCAAGTCCAGGACAGCCAGAGCTGTTACACAGAGAAACCCTGTCTCAAAAAACAGAACAAAAAAAAAAAAAAAAAACTTAGATTATGGGCCAGGCATGGTTGCGCACACCTTTAATATCAGCGCTCTGGAGGCAGAGGTAGGCAGATCTGAGTTCAAGGCCAGTCTGGTCTAGAGCCAGTTCCAGGAAAGCCAAGAATATAGAGAAACCATTTTTGAAAAACAAAAACAAGGGCTGGAGAGATGGCTCAGCGGTTAAGAGCACTGGCTGATCTTCCAAAGGACCAGGGTTCAAATCCCAGCAACCACATGGCAGTTCACAGCTGCCTATAATTGCTGGGTTTGCTGGCGCACGCCTTTAATCCCAGCACTAGGGAGGCAGAGGCAGGCAGATCTCTTGAGTTCAAGGCCAGCCTGGTCTACAAAGAGAGTCCTGGACAGCCAGGGCTACACAGAGAAACCCTGTCTTGAAAAACAAACAAACAAACAAAAAACCAAAAACCACACACACAAAAACAAAACATCCTTAGGTTATTAGTAGCTATCATTATGCAAAAGAAAGAAAGAAACAACATGAAGCATGAAAGGCTTAACAAGCTGCATAGATCATAAAATTAGATCGATGATTCATATAATGAGCAGCAGTTATTTGTTAGGAAGGCCTTCTCCCCCCTCCCTTTTTAAAATTTTTTTTTCTTGGGTGGGGGAGGTTGAGGCAGGGTTTCTCTGTGTAGCCCTGGCTGTCCTGGACTCACTCTGCAGCCTAGACTGACCTCGAACTCACAGAGATCCCCCAGCCTCTGCCTCCTGAGTATAGGGATTAAAGGTGTACACCACCACTCCTGGCATTGGAAGGCCTTTCTATACCAAGTACTTTATATATAGTCATAGTGTTCACCTCAGCTCCATTACAACCAGGGAACTTCAGGCCTGCAGATAAGCTAGCTGACAATTTTAGCTCATGTGATCAAGAAGCCTGTCCTCTCAGCCACTATTGTGTTCATTCCCCCTTAAGTCTGAGCTAGCAGAAAAGAAACTGAGCACCTGGATATGTGCCCTTACTAGCTTCTAACTACTTATAAGAAAATTGGTTTTAAACATAAATCCAAAGAATTTGGTAATGTGAATATTTGTGCATGTGTGTGTACAAAATATATAGGATAGGTTAAGTCTAAATGCCATAGATATTTATATATAAAAATTTTTTGTTTTTGTTTTTGTTTTCTTTTTTGGTTGTTTTTCAAGACAGGGTTTCTCTGTGTAACAGCCCTGACTGTCCTGGACTCACTTTGTAGGAACTCACAGAGATCCGCCTGCCTCTGCCTCCCCAGTGCTGGGATTAAAGACGTGTGCCACCATGCCCGGCGATATTTATATTTGTTAACCATTTCAACATGATAGTTAAAGGGGAGAAAGTCTAAATGCCACAGATATTTATATTTTGTTTTGTTTTGTTTTTTGGTTTTTTTCGAGACAGGGTTTCTCTGTGTAGCCCCGGCTGTCCTGGACTCACTTTGTAGACCAGGCTGGCCTCGAACTCGCAAAGATCCACCTGCCTCTGCCTCCCAAGTGCTGGAATTAAAGGCGTGCACCACCAACGCCTGGCTTGATATTTATATTTTTTAAACGATTTCAATATAATAGCTAAAGGGGAAATAATTCTTTAAAACAAAGTAACTTCACTAGGAAGTAAGAATTAAGAAGTAATGTTGGGCATGATGGCACACGTCTATAATCCCAGGACTCGAGAGGCAGAGGCAGGTGGATCTCTGTGAGTTCAAGGCCAGCCTGGTCTACAAAGTGAGTACAGGACAGTCAAGACTACACAAAGAAACCCTGTCTCAGGGGTTAAAAAAAAAAATCAAAATCAAATAGCTCAGTGATTAAGATGATTAACTGTTCTTCAGGAGGACTCAGGTTCCATTTTCAACACTTACATGGGGCTGTCTGTAACTCCAGTCCTGGGGAAATCCAATGCCCTCTTTTGGCATCTGAGGGCATTGAATATACATAATGTACAGACATATACACAGGTAAAGCACCATACACAACCATAAATAAAATGCAATTAAAAAAAAAAAAAAACAAGCCGGGCGGTGGTGGCGCACGCCTTTAATCCCAGCACTTGGGAGGCAGAGGCAGGCGGATCTTTGTGAGTTCGAGGCCAGCCTGGTCTACAAAGCGAGTCCAGGACAGCCAGAGATATTCAGAGAAACCCTGTCTCGAAAAACCAAAAAAAAAAAAAAAAAAAAACTAGGCAAGGTGTGGTGGTGCACACCTTTAGTCCCAGCATTCTAGAGGCAGAGGCAGACAGATCTAAGTGAGTTTGAGGCCAGCCTGGCCTACAAAGAGAGTTCCAGGACAGCCAGGGCTTGTTACACAGAGAAACCCTGCCTTGAAAAAAAGCAAAACAAAACAGAAAAACATTAGGGTATTTTCCTTAAGTTCCTAATAGATAATGTCTTTTGGCCAAGTACTGTATTTAATTTCACACTGTACAAACCTGTCTTTGACAGTACGATTCTTTGAGTTTCTTGAGATGTGTTGTCATTTTCACTTTGAAATGTATCTCACTGCTATCCTAAGGAGATAGAGAGAAACATTATTCCTTCTTTGTCTACAGTACTTGGTTAATCAAGCCAATTTATTCAATTGTGCCTTGTCAATTGGTTTTCCAGAATATCCTTTTTAGCATTCCTAACTAGTTTTACTAAAGCAATCTAATCAAATTCCAAGTCACTTTAGCAACTCATTATAAAAATTAGTAAAACAAAAATATTTTGGGTATCAAAATCATTAATATAAATTTCTATGTCAAAGAATGTATTCATTACATTCTTTGTAATATAGCAAATTGATCAAAATACTGTAAAAAAAATAGAGCTGTTACAAACTCTCACAAGCACTCAAAACAAAACACTCTCCCACTCATACCAACTAAGTGTCCTTGAAGGTGGTCAAACCTAGGAGAAAAATATAAAGTTTAAAATAACACAGAAAGCCTTTTCTACCACGAAGTGACTCTTTGAAGCTGCTACCTCTAACTTTATAAACTGAAGGTGTGGGGCTAAGGATGTCACTCAGTGGAGTACTTGCCTTGCATACATAAGGTCTTAAGATCCAATGCCAAGTGCGCCTCCTATTAAAATGATTTGTTTAACTACAGATACTTTTCTTCTACTCAGATTGTCAAGCAAATAATCAGGAAAGAAAAAAAAACCTAGCATTTGCATTATCACAAAATTTCAAAGCCAATCCCTATGAAAACACATCACATTCAGAAATGCACATTAGCACAATATTTAATATACTCGTGATTATAAATTCATAGATAAACATATCTACAGCATGCCTAATGCAATACAATTCCAAGCCAGACATGCTAGCTCACATCTACAATACCACCAGCATTTGGGAGGAAGAGACACAAGTTCAAGACCAACTTGGCTTACTTATTCTGGGAGTTCCAGGACAGCGTGGGCTACAGAATGAGATTCTGTCTTAAAAAAAAGGGGGGGGGGGGGGGCAGGCATGGTGGCACACGCCTTTAATCCCAGCACTTGGGAGGCAGTCTACTTTCTGTGAGGGCAAGCCAAGGGCACACCAAGAAACCCTGTATTGGGGAGTGGGGGAGGGGAGGAGTAGTGGCTCATGTCTTTAAACCCAGCACTGAGAAGCAGGGACAGGCAGATCTTTGAGTTCAAGGTCAGCCTGGCATACAGAGAATTTCAGGGTAGCCAGGGTTACACAGAGAAATTCTCTCTCAAAAAAGAAAAGAAATATAGATCAATGGAAAAAAAGAAATAAACTCATACCTACAGTTGATTTTTGCCATCTCTCTGCTAAGACAGTTTAATGTGAAAAGGAGCCTTAAATAAATAAATAAAGCCAGGCATGGTGGTGCATGTCTTTAATCCCAGCACTCGAGAAGCAGGGGGATCTCTCTGATTTCAAGGGTAGCCTGGTTTATAATTGAAATTTATTTTTTTCCATTGATTGATTGATTGAAGCAGGGTTTCTCTGTGTATCCCTGGCTGTCCTGGACTCTCTTTGTAGACCAGGCTGGCCTTGAACTCAGAGATCCACCTGCCTCTGCCTCCTGAGTGCTGGGATTAAAGACATGCAGAAAAGTGAAAACATATATGCAAAGGATAAAAGTGTTTGCTAATCATGTATCTAGTAAATGTTCACTACCCAACATAGTAAAATAACAACTTAAAAGTAAAAATGGAAAGCCGGGCGGTGGTGGTGCACGCCTTTAATCCCAGCACTTGGGAGGCAGAGGCAGGCGGATCTTTGCGAGTTCGAGGCCAGCCTGGTCTACAAAGCGAGTCCAGGACAGCCAGAGCTGTTACACAGAGAAACCCTGTCTCGAAAAACCAAAAAAAAAAAAAAAAAGTAAAAATGGAACTTTAAAAAATAAGTAACAGCTTTAAATAGACATTTTACAAAGAAAAAGTATGAATGTACTCAAAAAGACAGAGCTCCCTGCCTTCTGGAATCACCCAGAAGACCCACCTCAAACTGCCATTCAGAGAGTATTTCCAGAAAGGTATAACTGAGACCCACCCTAAAAGTGGGCGAGTAGAGAAATAAATAGTTCACTGGTTAAAAGTACTTATCTTCCGCAGGACCCGAGATTGGTTCCAGGCACTATGTCTGGCATCTCACAACTATGTGTAATTGCAACTCTAGGGAATCTGACACCTCTGGCCTCTGTATACCCCTACACTCAAATGCAAACACAGACATACACAATTTAAAGTTGTTTTTATTTTTTTTAATTAGCCAGCATTTTCTCTGTGTAACAGCTCTGGCTGTCCTGGACTCACTTTGTAGACCAGGATGTCCTCCAACTCACAGTGATCCACCTGCCTCTGCCTCCCCAAGTGCTGGGATTAAAGACGTGTGCCACCACGCCCAGCAGCATTTGCCTTTCTTTAATCCCAGCACTCAAGAAACAAACAGAAACAGGCAGATCTCTGTGAAGTCAGGCCAGACTTGTTCTACTGAGTGAGCTCTTCCCCAGCCAGGGCTAAACAATGAGACCTTGTCTCATAATAATAATAATAATAATAATGATGGTGGTGGTAGTGGAGTTAGCAGCTGGAGAGATAGCTCCGTGGTTAGGAGCACTGGCTTCTCTTTCAAAGGACCTGAGTTTGATTTCCCAGAACCTACATAGCAGCTCACAAATATCTATAACTCCATTCCATGGATACCAGGCATGCAGGCAAACATGCAGCCAAACACCCATACACAAAATTTAAAAATTAAAATACTTAAAAACAAGGAAGGGTGGAGAGAAAAGAAAAGGTTCAGTTGATAAGATAGCACAACCATGAGAATCCAAGTTCAGATCCCAGTATAAACACTAAAAAATAATCAAGGTCAGACCAAACCCCAGTGCCATGGCAAAGAGAGAAACTCTGAAACTGGCTGGTTACCAGCCAGCAATGGGAGCAGTGAGAGAAGCCGTCTCAGGGAACAGAACAGACGGCTAACACTTCCTTCTCTAACCACTATGGAGAGTAAGCTCACACAACTGAGCGTGTACACTACACGCAAACATACCACACTCAAAGTAATAATAAAATGGTATAAGAATGGCTGGGGATATAATTCAGTGGTAGAACACTTACCTGGCCATGTGCTAGACCCTAGGTTTAATCCCCACAACCACTACAACTACTACTACAAAACACATACACACACTAAGCAGACTCCCCTCTCAAAAAAGTACTTCTGAATAATCAAGGAAATGCATAAGCAAAATTGTCACAGTCGTGGCACTAATCTCACAGCTGGAAGAATGTAGAGAACTCTCATACTTGATGGTAAGAGTGTATTTCACTAATTCTGACCTTTAAAAAAATAACAATAACATGCTGGGTGTGCTGGCACATGTTTTTAATTCCAACACTTTGGGGGACAAAGCAGTAGATATCTATAGTTTGAAGCCACCCTGGTCTACAAAGTAAGTTCAAGACCAGGAAAGAGCTACATAGTGAGAGTGCCCTGAAAACACACAGTACCAGCCTCTTTTACCCCCAACAGATACATGTACAGTAAGTGAAAATGCAATCTGTAAGTAACTTGTCTTACCTGATAGCTTTCCTATGTGTTCACACACTGGGGGAGAAAAAATAATGAAACTCACCTGTCCAATAACTTTGAGTTTAATGTACTCTCCTTCCTTCTTATCCCCTAAGTCCTCAGTTGAAGGTTTTGCCTCCTGAAAGACATTTTCAGATTACACATTACTAAATACTGTATTTATTACTCATGAGCACCCATTACGTTCTGCAGGTGACAGACTCTGCACCTGAGACAGACAGCATTTATTTCTGCACCACTCAATTATTCTTCAATTCCCCATTCACTAAAGAACCAGAAGCTTAGCTGGGTGTGATGGCACGCTGGGTGTGGTGGCACCTCTAATCCCAGCACTGGAAGGCAGAGGCAAGTGGATCTCTCTGTGAGTCTAAGGCTAGCCTGGTCTACCAAACAAGGTCGAGAACAACCAGGACTGTTACACAGAGAAACCCTGTCTTAAAGAGAGAGAGAGAAAAAGAATTAACACACTGAGTTTTACAAGTAAAGCAAAGAAACTACCTATATAGCACATGCCAGTATAGTTAAAACTACTAAATTCTTTGACATTTAGAAATGAACAGAACAGCATTCCAATACCACAGGAAATAATCCCAAGAACTCACAAATGGTATTCCATGAAATTAAAGTTTCTGCACAGCAAAAGAAAACAATCAGCCGGGCGGTGGTGGCGCACGCCTTTAATCCCAGCACTTGGGAGGCAGAGGCAGGCGGATCTTTGTGAGTTCGAGGCCAGCCTGGTCTACAAATTGAGTCCAGGACAGCCAAGGATACACAGAGAAACCCTGTCTCGAAAAACCAAAAAAAAAAAAAAACAATCAACAGAATGAAAAGAACCTACAGAATTGGAGAAATATTTGTCAACTATATATCCAAAAGACAATCACTATAAAAGAAGGGGAGGGGGGCTGGAGAGATGGCTCAGTAGTTAAGAGCATTAGATGCTCTTCCAAAGGACCTGGGTTGGATTCCCAGAACCCACATGGCAGCTCACAACTGTCTGTAATTCCTGTTCCAGGGGAATTTGACACCCTGCCACAGACATATATGCAGGTAGAACAGCAATGTGCATTTAAAAAAACAACAACAGCTGAGGGTGGTGGCACACACCTTTAATCCCAGCACTCGGGAGGCAGAGGCAGGCGGTCTATAGAGTGAGTGTTTCTGTGAGTTTGACGCCAGTCTGGTCTGCAGATTGAGTTCCAGGATAGCCAGGGCTGTTACACAGAGAAACACTGCCTTGAAAATCAAATAAATAAATAAATAAATCATAAAACAACAAAACCCACTCAATCAAACAATGGGTTGTTTTCTCTCAAATGTAGAGTCTAGACTGAAATTCATATTTATATGTACAAAAAGGTGAAAGAAATCTAAGTGTGGGAATAATAAGAGAGTAACATAGCATACATATTATGAAAGTGGAAAGGGTCCTATATGGAGGAGGACAAGGGCCAGGGATAGAAGGGAGACAGAGAGAGTGGGTCTGGGGAGGGGCAAATATAAAGATCTGTATGTATGAGAATAACAAAATGAAACCCATTTCTTTATATGTTATTAAATGGGGGGGGGGTGGTGTCAGTATACAAAGAGCTCCAAGTAACTTTTCACTCCAAGACTCAGTCCAGAGTCTAAGGAAACGTTTAGATGACGGAAGAGACAATATGAAACAGTGTGCCTGTTTTTCATTCTGCAGTGCTTTCAATGCTTGCTGAGTACTGTGGCAGCAGACAACATTAACCTTCTCTACTCAGACAGGATTTCACCTGAAAACTAAAGACTATCTTCAAACACTGCCTTGCCACATTTGCATGACTTTATAGTTATAGTAAAGAGTTGCTTCTTCCTCTAAGTATCTAGAGAGCTTATCCTCTGTAATGATGGGCAATAAAAAGCAATCAAACAGGATGGGCATGGTGGCACACGCCTTTAATCCCAGCACTGGGGAGGCAGAGGCAGGTGGATCTCTGTGAGTTGAAGGCTAGTTTGGTTTACAAAGTGAGCCCTGGACAGCTAGAACTACACAAAGAGAGAAACCTGCATTTTTTCTTTTTTAAAAAGATACTCAGAAACAAAAAATTCACCCTCCTCTAAATCAATCATCCACAGAACTTCAGAACTCTCCTACATCACAGCTTTCTTGGATCTTATAATACTCAAAGAGCATTAAATGGCTTCCCATACCTTAAGCTCTAAGAACAGAACTCCACAGTTCAATACATGCATCACTAACATCATTTTTCTCTCACCATTCCTTTCTGAAACCCAAGAAATCTGTTCACTATTTGCTAATGTCTCTCATTTATTTTTCCACTGCTGTGGTAAAACACCACAACCAAAACAAATGATTGTTGTTTTTAACAAAATCTCAATCGTATAAAGACTCCAGGGCCAGATGTTGGGGTGAAAACCTGCTAGCTCAGAGAGGCAGAGAAAGCACCCAGCTGACCCTTTTCCTCACCTGTGCTCACAGAAGCAATGCAGTCCCATACAACCCCTTCAATGGAATGCCCCTCCCTTTTACTTCCTGTGTGGCTATCCATCCTCCTCAAATCTAATTTTCCTGTGAGATTCCATTTAACTTCTTCATAAACTTGGGGTACCTATCACCAACTGGTTGTTCTTGTAGGGTAACTGGATAAACTAAAGCTTTTCTAAAAACCTTGGGTGGCTGCTCTTCAGTTTGAGCATGTGGTGGTGTGGTAGGTTCTTGTCTAAATTCCTGTTTGTGTATGAGTATTTTTCAAATAATTTTCAAACCAAAAAAAAATTACCAGATTGATAACTATAATCATACTGTGTCAATCTCAAGTAAGTCATTTATTCATTTATCTTTTCATCTTCTGCTTCTATTTTCAAGGCATCTAAAATACCATTATAGAGGGCCCTAACACCCTGGATTATAATATATCCCTTCCTTCCTTCCTCCCTCTTCCTTTCTTTCTTCCTCCCTCCCTTGGTTTTCTGAGACAGGGTTTCTCTGTGTAGACCTGGCTGTCCTAGAACTCTTTGTAGACTAGGCTGGCCTCGAACTCACAAGAGATCCGTCTGCCTCTGCCTCCCTAGTGCTGGAATTAAAAGGTGTGCACCACCATGTCCAGCTTGATATATCCCATTCTTAACATGGGAAAGATTTTTCCTTTTAATATTACTTAACACTCTTCTTAAGGACTTCCCACATGTTTTACCAAATCTGGTGGTTTCTCAGTTTGTGAAACGCTGGCATGATTTCTCTGTTGTGTGGGTATGCCATGTGATGGAGTGCCAAATGTTTTTGACAAAATCTCAATCTACTGATTTTCCAATAAAGACTCAGAAGTGCTGAGCGTGGTGGCCCATGTCTTCAATCCCAGTACTTGGGAAGAAGCAGGCGGATCTTTGTTCAAGGTCAGCCTGGTCTACAAAGTGAGTCCAGGTCAGCCAGGTCTACACAGAGAAACCCTGTCTGGAAAAAAAAAAAAGAAAAATCCTGTGGAAGGGGGAAAGACTTGAAAGCCAGATGTTGGGGTACTTTCTCCTCTCTGAGCTAACAGGCTTTCAACCTAGCATCTGGCTTCCGAGTCTTTACTGGTAAAATCAACGATTGAGATTTTGTTAAAAATAACTGATTAAAAAAGAAGCACTTAACTGTGTGTACAATTCCACAGAGTCCATGATGGTGGAGCAAAGGTAAGGTGGCAAGAACATCTCAAACTACATGTAGAAGGTAGCACATGCACTAGGAATGGCTGAGTTTGAAACCTCAAATCCACCCTCAGTGACACAACTTCTCCAAAAGGACCACACCCTCCCAATCCTTCCCAGTCATCAACTAGAGACTAAATATTTAAATATATGAACCTATGGAGGCCATTCTCATTTGAATCACCACACTCCCAAATATGTCCTTCTTCAGCCCTTGATGGCCCATTTCCTTTACCTGAAATAAAGGTAAAGCCTTTCCCGAAATCAACTCAAAGGTATCTGCCCCAGCGATCAACTGAAGTCTAATACTGATGTGCCTTCTCAGAGCCATAACATTCTTCATTTAATGCTTCTACTTGTAATTCACACATATCCTACACTGAAAATACTGGCCTCCTTGACCTGACTTCTCTACTGTTGTCCTTATTTTTCCATTACTGTCAAATGTTTCACTAGCCAGCACTCGCTATGGGCACTTTTACACTGCTAGCTGTAATCTGGGGTGTACATCAACATTCCACTCAATACCGCCCCCACCAACGAGTTCCAACTGGACTTCTTACTGCTAAATCCAAAGACACTCAAATTTCTCCACCTCTGGCTTCCGTACTCCACTGACTTCCCATCTCCTTTGTTTCGCAGGCCTTCAAACCTCTTTTTCTTTCTTGCCTCCTGGGTGACTGCTGCTTAGGTACTGCGCTGGTTAGTTTTTGTCAACTTGACACAAACTAGAGTGCCCCGGGAAAAGAGAGCCTCAAATGAAGAATTGCCTCAGAATGGGCTGTGGGCAACCATATGGGCACTTTTCTTTTTCTTTTTTTTCGTTTTTCAGTTTTTCGTGACAGGGTTTCTCTGTGTAGCCCTAACTATCCTGGACTCACTGTAGACCAGGTCGGCCTTGAACTCACAGAGATCTGCCTGCCTCTGCCTCCTGAGTGCTGGGATTAAAGGCGTGTGCCACCACCAGCAGCAGAGCATTTTCTTGATTCAGGAGATCCCAGCCCACTGTGGGCAGTGCCGCCATTAGACAAGCAGTCCCGGATTTAAGCTACATAAGCCAGGGAAAGAGAGCCAGTGAGCAGCACTCCATCCATCCCCCCAAGACTTCCGCTTCACAGTTCCCGCCTTCAGGTTCCCATTTGAGTTGCTCCCCTGGCTTCCCTCAGTGATGAGCTGAGACTTGGAAATAATCAAGGTTTGGTATGGCCAGTGTTTTATAATAGCAATAGGAAACAGAATAGGACAGACATGAATACCAAAATCATCCTCTCCAGCCAGCCAGTCTCAGAGTTCACACTTTTATCCAGGGACCTGAGTATGCACAGTTGATGTCCCATAGACATGTGAGAATCTACAACAGGAGGCATTATTTCCAATTCCTGTTAGCCTTAATTCCTTTTTCTGAAAACCAAAATCAAAACAAACAACAGGGCTGAGAACATTAGCTCAGGAGCAAAATACATGTTTGGTGTGCAAAGAGATGGGATGAAAGACGTGTGCAACCTCGCCCAGCTGTTTTGTTTTTTTCTTTTTTTAGTTTTCAAGGCAGTGTCTCTTTATGTTCTCCTGGCTATCCTGGAACCACTCAATATATACAGACTACACCAGGCTGGCCTTGAGTTCAGAGATCCTCCTGCCTTTGCTTCCTGAGTGCTGGAATTAAACGGGTATGCCTGGCTATTTTTTTTTTTAATATATGATTTATGTGTACAGGTGTTTTGCCTGCATGTATGTGTAGGAGTTAGATAAATTAGATTTAGGAAATATATAGGAGTTTCTGATTCTGTCTCTTAATTCGGGGCCTGAAGAGCATTATCAACATGAAGTCAGCAAAAACAGGAAAGACTCAATAGACT
>CAJQZJ010010139.1:0-12228 GCA_907164525.1 Lophiomys imhausi
AAACTTGGTAGCAGGGATTATGAAGGACTTACCTACCCTGTCTTGGCAGAGTTAGGCTGTCGACTTCCCTGCTACCAAGTTTTGTCCTTTTGGACAGCAGTCTGTCTGCAGTTGGAGCAAGGGGTTTTTTCATGCCAAGAGATAGGCTTGCCACTAATTCAACCATCTCACACTGGAGATTCTTCGATGCTTATCTTCTACTTGGAGTAGAATAGGGTGTGCTGTCAGGAGCTGATATGTCTCGATATCAAAATAAGGAAATCTTAATTTAAGATAACATCTTTGAATGCCATATTCTGCAGATCTCTTGGGGTTTTTGAAGATGCCCTATCCATCTCTGTATTTAGATAAGCAAATGTTGCTTGTCTCTTAACAACTTGATTACTGGGTAGTTTAGAGAATATCTGTGATAGACTGTCATAATAGCTAACAAAGTGACATGTTTGCATGACTAGGAGTTTGTTTTACTTAACTATCCTAGACGCTTTTAGACGGTTGGTATCAAGAGGCCAGAGCTTCACATTTTATTTTTAAGTATCTCTAGGTATGATACCATTAGGAAGCGTTACCTTTATTCAATTGTGGTTAAATATACTCTTAATTATGTATCAATATACAAAGATCAATGCCTATGTAGCCCAATACAATCTTAATATTACGTCCATATACAAGGGTCCATATCATTGTGGCCAACTATAATCTTAATTTTGTATCAATATACAAAGATCAATACCGATGTAATCCAATACAATCTTATTTTTGCACAATAAACAATGGTCAATACCACTTTAGCCAAATATACTACTAATTTTGTATCAATATACAAAGGTATAAGGGCATATTCAATAATCTGCCCCTTCTTCTTGGACCTTCCTGTGCTATGTCTATGTCTCATTTTTCTCAAGCCTATGCACTCCTACGTAGCGTCTCCCGAGGGAAAGGCGAGAGAGTCTTTGTGTGTGCCGAGCTCCTGTGCTGATCTGAGGAAGTCTCACCTTCCTTATACTCTTTCTGCCCAGCTAATTGGCCATAAGCGACTTTTATTAACCAATCAAGAGAATGCCTCAGAAGGGGCAGTAACCAGATCTCAGCATTGAATTCAATGTATCAGAAACAGTATTAGACCTTCCCCCAACACCTGACAAAATCAATAAAAGTTTTTTTACACAGTCCATCATTGATGTAAGTTGAGGCAGGAACTTAAGCAAGAACCTGGAGCCAGGAACTGAAGTAGAAGTCATAGAGGAGTGCTAATTATTGGCTTACTCTCTGTGCCTTGCTCAAACTGCTCTCTTATAAAGCTCAGCATCATCTGACCAGCAGTGATGCATCCACAGTTTGCTGGGTCCCCCTATTTTAGTCATCAATCAAGGCAATACCCAACATATTGCCTGCAGGCGAATCTTTTATTTTTTTTACTTTTTTATATAATTTATTTTTTATTTCTTCAAGTTACATCTCAATCACAATCCCCAAACTACTCTCCCCTCCAGTCCCACCCTCCCATCCTCTTCCCCCTCAACCCCCCATCCTCTTCCCTCTTTTTTTAAGTTTAAGGTATATCTTTTTCCCCCCAACACTTCCCCCTTTCAGTCCAACAAATGGTTCTTCCTCTTATAACAATAAATACAACACAAAACAACAGAAATAAATAGGCCGTAATTATGAGAATTATATGGCTTAGCATACATTCCCAATGTCCAGTCCACATGTATTTGGCACCTGACTTTAACATTCTGCTATCTAACCATCTCCATGAGTTTAAAGTTCTATATCTAACTCAGCTTTCATACTAACTTGCATCACAATTTTAAAAACATCTTCTTAGATCCAGAATACCCTCTTGATTCCTAAACAACTCAAAATTTAACTATGAGACTCTAACTATTTATTCTTCAACCACCTCAGAGACCTGGGAGGGATAAATATATCTGATTATATAGGAAGTGCAGGGCCCGCAGCTTCCAAAACTAAGAAATGACATACCAGTGGCTGCCTCCATACATTACCACATCGATCTTCAGTCATTTGGCCCCATTTCTCTGACAGACATTGATTGTAGAGCAGGAATTATGAAGGACTTACCTACCCTGTTTTTGCAGAGTTAGGCTGTCGACTTACCTGCTTCCTAGTTTTGTCCTTTTTGGACAACATTCTGTCTACAGTTGAAGCAAGGGGTTTTTCTTGCCAAGAGATAGGCTTGCCACTAATTCAACCATCTCCCACTGGAGATTCTTTGATGCCCATCTTCTACTTGGAGTAGAATAGGGGTTGCTATCAGGAGCCAACATGTCTCGATATCAAAAAATCTTAAGATCTTAAGTTAAGAAAACATCTTTGAATGTCACATTCTGCAGATCTCTTGAAGTTTTTGAAGACGCCCTATCTATCTCTTATATTTAGATAAGCAAATGTTGCTTGTCTCTTAGCAACTTGATTTCTGATTAGCTTAGAAAATAACTGTGATAGACTGTCATAGTACCTAACAAAATGACAAGCTTGCATGACTATTAGTTTGCATTTCTTAATTATCTTAAACAGTTTATGACAGTTGGTAGCAAAAGGCTGAAAATTTGCATTTCATTTTTAAGCATTACTAGGTACAATACTATTAAAAAGTGTTACCCTTAATTTTGTATCAACATACAAAGATCAATACCAATGTGGCCAAATACAATTTTAATTTTGCATCAGTATACAAGGGTCAATACCATTGTGTCCAAATATTATCTTAATTTTGTATCAATATACAAAGATCAATACCGATGTGGCCCAATACAATCTTAATTTTGAATTAATATACAAAGCTCAATACCAATTTAGCCATATATAATATTAATTTTGTATCAATATACAAAGGTATAAGCGCATATTCAATAATATGTCCTTTTTTTCTTCATCTTTTGAACCTCACAGATGTCATGAATCAAATGGACCTAATTGATATCTACAGAACATTTCACCCAACACAAAAATTCAGTTTTATAGCTTCAACTCACAGCTTATTTCTATTAAATCACAAATTCATATAAAATACAGCCTCCTCCAAATAGTCATTGGAGAAAGATATGGATAACTGGTTGCCTATAAGCTCACATAGACTATACTCAAAAATTCAAGACCAAATGGGGTCTGAATCCTAAAACATTACTCAACACTCAAAAGGAGGACATGGGCCAGACATGGTTATACATGCCTTTAATTCCAGCACTCAGGAGACAGAGGTAGGGGGATCTCTGTGAGTTCCAAGTCAACCTGGTCTACAAATAGAGTCCAGGACAGCCAAGGCCTATTACACAGAGAAACTCTGTCTCAAAAAAACCCACCAAAAACAAAACAAAACAAAAACCCCAAAAACAAAAAGAAGGAGGAGGCCATATGAGAGAACAACAAGAACTTGAACTTGTAAGTCAGATAGCTGGGTTGGAATTTCTATTCTGCCCTTTACTCACTATAACATTAGAAAACTCAACTTCTTGGAGCCTTATCAAATACAGTTAGTAAAGTAATGGGGATTATAAATATCCTGATATCTCCTTATAGGATAGTTGAGCATTTAAGGAAAAAGTAATGTAACAAAGTTTCTGACCAATACTAACCACTAAAAGCAAAGCTTTCTCCTTATCCCCTTTGTGCTGTGGCAGAGGAGGTATTTTCATAGTGCAATTGCCAAGTTTTATGATTTTTAGAAATCTGAAACTACTGAAATAACAGACAACACATATTCATCTTATGTAGAAAATACAATGTGCTTGTGCTTATATTTTGCTAAATCATATTACATTGCTGATATTTAAACAGATTTTACTCAAACATCTATATAATGTCACAGAAATCTAACAGAATCATACTTATGATAAATTAGAAAGGGATGGATGGAGGATATATGCTTTCCTATTGACATGTTTTTTTTTCTTCATCTTTTAGACTTCAATGTAAGCAGGCTAGAACATAATGTGGACATCTTCGCTATGATTTTTAAGGATTTATTTTATTTTTAATTATGTGCATGTATGTGTGCCTGTGTGAGGCTATGTGCATGTGAGTGTAGGTGCTCTCAGAGGTAGAAGGGCATTGTATACTCTGGAGCTGGATCTAATACACAAGCCTCCTGACATGTGTGTTGGGAACTGAACTAGGGTCTTCTACAAGAGGAGTAAATACTTTTTTATTATAATGTTTATTTATCACATCAAGTTACATCTCCATCACAGTGCCCTCTTTCCACTCCTCCCGGTTCCACCCTCCCACCCTCTCTTCCCTCTCCCACCCATCCCACTCCCCCGGTGTGGAGTGTCCCTACATATCATATTTTTAACTGCTGGGCCATCTCTCCAGCTCCCTCTGCTATATTTTTAGTCTCAGAAAAAAACTATGAAGCGCAGACTACACTGATGAAACAGGATTGGTAGTATAGACCTATAATCCCAACTACTCAGGAGGCTAGGAGACAAAAATGACAAGTTCTGGCTCTGTCTGGGATACACAGCAAGTGCCAGCCTAATCAACTTAAAGGATCCTAAAGTTAGAGATACCACTTATTACAGGATTTTGGGTGAGTTGTCAGCTGGAAGACAAATTAATCCATTTTATTTAATTTTTTGTTTATTTAATACTTCAAGTTGCATCCCCATCACAGTCACCTCTCTCCACCCTCCCACCTTCTCTCCCCCTCTTCCACCTATCCTACTCCTCCAGAGTGGGTTGCCCCTACATATCAGCCCCCCCTCAGTACAACAGTCATATGAGTGTTGAGAGCTTCCTCTTGCACTGGGGGCCTATATGGCAACTCTATTAGAGCAAAGTGTCCCACTAACAGGTAACAAAGTCTATGTTCATTGTGCCTTTGGTGCATTGGTTGTAGTATAGATATCCTGTACTATATGGCTAAAATCCGACTATAAGTGAATAGATGTCATGTGCATCTCTCTGATTCTGGGTTAGCTCACTCAGTATGAGCTTCTCTAGTTCCATCCATTTGGCTGCAAATTGCATGATTTCGTTGTTTCTGATAGCTGAGTAGTATTCCATTGTGTAAATGTACCACAGGTTTTTTTTTGTTTTGTTTTGTTTTGTTTTTGTTTTTTTGTTTATCCATTCCTTGGTTGAGGGAAATCTGGATTGTTTCCAGTTTCTAACTATTACAAATAAAGCTGCTATGGACATAGATGAGGAGATACCATTTTTGTTTGGTGAGGAATCATTTGGATGAATACCCAGAAGTGATATGGCTGGGTCTTGAGGTAGAGCTATTCCAAGTTTTCTAAGACTGCTTTCCATAGTGGTTGCACAGGCCTGCACTCCCACCAGCAATGTAGGAGTGTTCCTCTTTCTCCACAGCCTCTCCAGCATGTGCTGTCATTTGAGTTTTTTATCTTAGCCATTCTGACAGGTGTGAGATGGAATCTCAGAGTCATCTTGAGTTGCATTTCTCTGATGATTAAGGATGTTGAGCATTTCTTCAAGTGTCTCTCAGCCATATATTCTTCACTCAATTCTACACCATAAATCAGCTCTAATTAGATGATAATCTTAACAACAATAGAATAAAGTATGGGCCCAGCACACCATTATGAGTTCATATCTTTGTTGCTCTACTGTAACTGAAATTATAGGTTGAACTATTATAAAAATGTGGACTGTATCCTTGTTCCTCACTAAACTCCCCTGGGTTAATAATAAGTTTTGATATTAAAAAATTCATCAATGTGAGGGTTGCTAATTTCTACAGCTGTCCATAAGAAATGAACTTATTTGAACTCTCTCTCTCCCTCTCCCTCTCCTTCCTCCCCTCTCCTCCCCTCCCCTTCCCTCCTTCTCCCTCTTCCTCCCCCTTCCCCCTCCCTGTCCCTTCTCTCTTCCTGTCCCCCTCCCCCTCCCCTCTCCTCCTCTTCCCCCACCACCTCCCCTCCCCCTCCCTCTTCCTCTCCCCTTTCTCTTCTCTCTTTCCTAACCTGAAGGATTTCTGTGTCTTTCTGTATCTTGGTTGTTATTTTCTTCAAGATTTCTCTTATTCTCTACTTCAAGTCTTTGTAAAAAGAAAATAAGATAAAAATATAAGAAGACACAGGCAATCCTACTTGAGCTGGTTTGCTTGGTAGTTTTATGTAATATGCACTTTATATCAATCTTTCTTGACTCAGAAGTCTACCCATATATTAAATGTTGAGCTACATTATGATGACATACTAGGGCATCTGGCAGATGACACATACAATTCTAGAGAGACAAGTTAAGGAACAAAAGAGAATTATAGACCCAAATAAGTTCCCAGGTAGTCAACATTTGAATTCTGACTATCCACTTAAAGAAGAGATGCTTATTTATTTGTATTTTTATTACTTAGGGAACCCCTCTGGCACTCATTCATTTGTCTATCTATGCCTAGAGTATTTAAAGCCTTAGTAGCATATATTGCTTGGCACTTTTTGCTAGAGGGTCTATTGACCTTTCTTTGATGAATTTCAGTTGTTGCATTGTCCCTTGTATATTGGTATTATTTTCTTAAAAAATAGGAAATAATCCAAAATATAAAATATCCCCTGATAAAAAGAAGCATTTTAGGGGCTGGAGAGATCACTCAGTGGTTAAGAGCACTGGGTGCTCTTCCAGAGGTCCTGGGTTTAACTCCCAGCACCCACATGGCAGCTCACAACTGTCTGTAACTCCTGTTCCAGGGGATCTGACACCCTCACACAGACACACATGCCATGCATGCAGGCAAAAACTACCAATACATTTAAAACTAAAATAAATAAATCATTTTTAAAAGCATGTTAATTCTCTTGTTATTTTTCCAAACTCACTTCTACAAACATCTCAGAACACTCCTGGTAGTCAGAGACATCATATACAGACATTAACCTCCAGATCCACCACCTGTCCCTACTCCGACTCATAACACAAACATAGACCCTCTGTGTTGCCTATTTACTAGAACTTTAAAACATAACCCACAGCTGTGCCTTCCTTTCTGTGTGGCCTCTGTGTTCATGTGTGGCTCTTTCCTGCAATAGGACAGAGTCTCAGTAGTCTCACAAATTTTTTCAATCTTGAGCATCTTTACAAACGTGTTTCTTTTTTCTATATGTAGTAGTACAGTCTAAAACACAATTTATCCTAGAGCCTCTACAAAATGGGTGGGGTTTCAAGATTCCATCAGAAAGCCCCCAGATCTCAGTCATCCACACCTGTAAATTTATTAATATTCAGGGATGTCTCATTAGGCTTCTACTGTTTACTTTTGTTCACTTGCTTTAATGATACTCTTTAGTAAAAATTGGGGCCATGTTTTTCTCCCATACATGCTATCTTTAGGAAAACTATAAAACACATACACACACACACACGCACACACACACACACACACACACACACACACACACACACACAAAATGAAGACTTTAAAATTTGTCAACGGAAAGGGGTCTTCTGGAAGAAGTATATTAAGTTTACTTTATCACCTTTGATCATCTAACTGAGGAATTGACCAAATTCTTGTATGAACTGTTGGGGGCTTAGGGGAGAGGATCTATGAAGTCTGCACCTTAGCTACTGAACTTTGGAGCTGTAGTGAAATGGCAGTGACTTACAGTGCATATAAACAAGACAGTGTGAGTATATTTCAATAACACTCCACTGCCAAAAAAGAGAGAGAGAAAGAAAAAGAAAGAGAATATGGTGATTTGGCCAGTAGTACTTAAGACAGACCTTTAATCTATTCAAGGATACAATCCACACAAAGATGGAATCATGAGGAATGACAGTGACTTTGATTCTCATGGACCTGCATACCCTAATAAGCCATATTCAAATAAGTATTTGTTGGGCTATAAGGTTTTTCATCTTCCATTCAGTGCCCTTCACTTGCCAATTCATATTTAATGACTATTTGCCAATTTCTCAATGAAATTAATACTAAAATTCCATAGGGACCTATACCTATACATCTTTATAATATATCTTGGAAGTTAGAATCATAAATTATTTGCAAGAGTGAACTAGTTTACAACACCAAAATGTAACAGAAAAATGAAATTAAAGTTTTCATTTTCTAGTGCTTGGAAGTACTCCTATAATTCTTTGGGTACTGACAACACTTTTAAAATGTTATAAGCCAAATATCTATTTCTGCTGATCCTACAAAATTCATACATTTATAACCTTGAGATTCATTTTCTAGTTGGCAGTAAATTTTGCTCCTTTTAGTCCACTAAGATGGAAAATTTTGTCAGTGTCAGAACAGGATCTTGATTTTGAGTGTCAGTTCAAGAGAAAGATACAGAAAATATTGATAATATTTTATTTTTTCATTTCATTTCATTTCATTTCATTTTAGATTAACTTAATTATATTACTATAATTTACTTTCAAGTTAGGGAGTCCTCCCTTTGTCTTTTAAGTTAATTGCTGACATACACATGTACATGTGTGAGTTTTACTTGTTTGCATTTCATCTTTTTTTCAAAAGCAGAAGGTCAGAGTTTTCTCTACCAGTAGCACAGAGGGGACTATAGGAACATAGGGAACATAGGGGAACTATAGGACTATAGGGACTATATAGAACTTTTCTCTATATAACATCATCTTAACCAGATCTTATTTTCTTCTGAAATATCCACTGACTAGATGGCTACACAGTTCTCTTTGATCAGTTTGACCACATTTTCTGGAGTTGGGCATAAATTCTGGGGTTTAGATTTCCATATACGATGAGAAAGGAGGACATTCTGTTCTCTTTACATCTTGTCAATGAACTAATGTGTGAAGACATTGTTTTCATCTAATTTTTGGTTCTGTATATGCCAGTGACTCCACTGAGCATTGCAATTAATCGTCCTAAATAAATAGGATTTGCAACAAGGTTCCAACTACTGTCTCTCTACTAGGCTTCTTATTATAAGCTAGTTGTTGTTTGTTTGTTTTTAAATGTTTACTTATTAATTCAAGTTACAACTCCATCACAGCCCCCTCCCTCCACCCCACCCTCCCATTCTCCAGTCCCTCTCCCACCTATCCTACTCCTCCAGAGTGGGGTGCCTCCACACATCAGCCCCTCTCAGTTCATCCGGCATATGAGGGCTAAGAGCATCCTCTTGCACTGGGGGCCTACATGGCAGCATGATCCTGTTCCTTTTGGTGTGTTGATTGTAGTATAGTTTTCCTGTACTACATAACTAAACTCCAATTATAAGTGATTAGATGCCATGTGCATCTTTCTGAATCTGAGTTAACTCACTCAGGATGAGCTTTTTCTTGTTCCATCCATTTGGCTGCAAATTGCATGATTTCCTTGTTTCTGATAGCTGAGTAGTATTTCATTGTGTAAATGTACCACAGATTTTTTTATCCATTCTTTGGTTGAAGGACATCTGGGTTGTTTCCAGTTTCTATCTATTACAAATAAGACTTCTATGAACATACTTGAAAATAGACCCATATTTATCACATTGTACAAGACTTAAGTCCAAGTGGATCAAAGACCTTAAATTAAAACGGGACACACTAAATCTAATAGAAGAGAAAGTGGGGATAGAGCTCATTGGAACAGGTGACAACTTCCTGAACAGAACACCAATAGCTCAGGCTGTAAGACAAACAGTTAATAAATGGGACCTCATGGAACTGAAAAGCTTCTGTAAGGCAAAGGACACTGTCATTCGAACAAAACAGCAACCTACAGGTTGGGAAAAGATCTTTACCAATACCACATCCGACAGAGGGCTAATATCCAAAATTTATAAAGAACTCAAGAAATTAAACACCAAGAAACCAAATAACTCAATCAAAAAATGGGGAGCCGGGTTAAACTGAGAATTCACAAAAGAGGAAGCTCTAATGTCCGAGAGACACTTGAAGAAATGCTCAACATCCTTAATCATCAGAGAAATGCAACTCAAGATGACTCTGAGATTCCATCTCACACCTGTCAGAATGGCTAGGATCAAAAACTCAAAAGACAGCACATGCCGGCGAGGGTGTGGAGAAAGGGGTACCCTACTCCATTGCTGGTGGGAGTGCAGGCTTGTGCAACCACTATGGAGGTCAGTCTGGCGATATCTTAGAAAACTTGGAATAGCTCTGCCTCAGGACCCAGCCATACCACTTCTGGGTATCCACCCAAACGATTCCTCACCAAATCACAAGGACATCTCCTCAAGTTTGTTTGTTTTTTACAAGTCTGCATTTATACAGAAGTATAATGTCCCTCTGTGGCCAGCTTCTCTCACAAATACCCTTTCCTTCTAGGCTAGAGGTCCAGTATATTTAAATAGGCCTATGTCATTTTACAGCTCATTTCCCTCTTCTTGTATCTTTCTGAAGTTCTGCCACCTCATGACTCATACTTATGCCATCAATTTCTGAGTTTTCTTCCAAAAATATCTCCCCTTATATCCCCCTAGGACTTTCTGACATCTGTTTTTATCCCTAGGCTCCTAATGACTCTCCTGGACACAGCTGAGATTTTTATTCAATAAATTCAAGTGCCTTTCATCACTGCCACTATAGGATTCTACCTGGTTCTTAGTTGGAGAAGCAGGACACAGATCCTGCAGCAATACATATAGTGCTTTTTTAAATCTTTAGCCCTACAGTTGCATAAAAATAAATTGCTAGTAGATTTCTATATGATAATTCTCAGCTTATATCCCTATTTCCAAACAAGTGGCTGGGGAATACTTTAAATATAGTTCTTGGAGATTTATTTTTTCCTTCCTATTGGTCTTTTTAAAAAGTAATAACTGACAGCAAGCCTATGACCAGTTTCACTAAGCTGTTTAAAAAATGGTCGCGTTTGGAGCTGCTGAACCAGCTCAGTTGGCAGAATGCTTGCCAGGTAAGCACGAGGACCTGAGTTTAATCCAGAGAACCCACATTTTAAAGCTGAGCATGCTGTCTGCTTTTCTAATCCCAGCTCCAGTGAGGTACAGTAGAGACAGGCAGATCTCTGGGGCTGCCTGGCCAGCCATCCTAGTCTTCTTGACGATTTTTGGATCACTGAAAGACCCTGTCTCAAGGAAAAGACGGAAGGAGCTCAAGATAAGGTTACCCTCTGGTCTCCACACATAAGGTAAACATGCACACACATATACACACATAAGCACACACATGTTAACACAAACACACATACATATAGAAAATGGCCATATTTTCCTACTCATCTGAGACAGAGTTTTGGCAATTCTCACTAAACTTTCTGGTATGTGGTTTTTTGTTGTTGTCTTTTAACTGGTATCCTCTGTTCTCTCCCAAGTCCTTCATCACATGCTCCTTGTCATCCTGCATGCTCTTTTTCTCTTGTATGGTCCCTTTCTCTCACAGGAAAGCAGGACATTTTGACAAGACTGATTTAATGCAGCTGTTATGCAAAAGCTGCTCCAGTATATGAGTGTTGAATGTATGAAGGCTATTTTGTTATTGCCAAGCTACATATGTAACAGTCATCCATAACTCTCACCCTATCCTTGACTTTCTTCCAGAGAACAGACCAGCTTTTCTCTTCACATTTTCCACTTTCAATGTCTGTGGTAGTAAGTCTCTGTGGGATCTTGGGCTAATTTTCAAGGAGTCTTTATCCAGGCAGGTTCACACTGGAAAATCTTACTTGCGATTCCCCCTGCTGTCTGTATCCTGATGAGACCATGTGCATTCCTCCTGCACCTGATTTGCATAGTCAAGAGGACTGGTACTTCCGTACCTCTTATTTCATTTTTGGAAGCAATATGAATTTTTGGAAATGTCTTTCAGTACACTATCTTGTGTTATATACGATATACTAATATGTAATGTAAAAATACAAATGCAATAATGTACAGCATAATTTATAGATATAATTTTAATTATATATAATTGTGTATATAAGTTATAAGGAAATTTATATTTATACATATTTATAAAATATGTATTATACATATTTTATAAATATGTATAAATATAAATTTATTTATAAACCAGTTTCACATCTAGTCATGTGGTCCATGCCTTTCATCCTAGCACTCAGGAAGCAGAGACCACTCTGGTCTACAGAGTGAGGTCTAGGACAGTCAGGACAAAAAGAAACCCTGTTTTGAAAAACAAAAACAAAACAAACAACAAAAGCTGTATATTTCACTAATTTGTGGGTGTTTATGTACATCTAAATATATATATTATTTTAAAAAAGAGTTACAACTTGGTTTTAAAAAAAGCTTTCCCTACCTAATATATCTTGGGTGTATTATTTTCAAT
>CAJQZJ010010189.1:0-13204 GCA_907164525.1 Lophiomys imhausi
ACCAACAGCTCAGGACCTGAGATCAACAATCAATAAATGGGACCTCATGAAACTGAAAACCTTCTGTAAGGCAAAGGACACTGTCATTGGAACAAAACGGCAACCAACAGACTGGGAGAAAATCTTCACCAACCCCACATCTGATAGAGGGCTATTATCTAAAATCTACAAAGAACTCAAGAAACTAAATGCCAAGAAACCAAATAATCCATTCAAAAAATGGGAGGTGGAGCTAAATAGAGAATTCACAAAGAAGGAATCCCTAAGGGCTGAGAGACACCTGAAGAAATGTTCAACATCCTTAATCATCAGAGAAATGCAACTCACGACGATCCTGAGATTCCACCTAACACCTGTTAGAATGGCTAAGATAAAGAGCTGAAATGATAGCGCATGCTGGCGAGGGTGTAGAGAAAGGGAAACCCTACTCCATTGCTGGTGGGAGTGTAGGCTTGTGCAACCACTATGGAGGTCTGTCTGGCGATATCTTAGAAATCTAGGAATAACCTTTCCTCAGGACCCAGCCATACCACTTCTGGGTATACACCCAAAGGACCTCTCACGGAGACATTGGGAAGTCTCCTCATCTATGTTCATAGCAGCCTTATTTGTAATAGCTAGAAATTGGAAACAACCCAGATGTCCCTCAACTGAAGAATGGATTAAAAATTTGTGTTACATCTATACAATGGAATATTACTCAGCTATAAGAAACAATGAAATCATGCAATTTGCAACCAAATGGATGGATCTAGAGAAGCTCATCCTGAGTGAGCTAACCCAGTCTCAGAAAGATGCACATGGCATCTATTCACTTATAGTAGGATTTTAACTATACCATACAGGATATCTGTCCTACAACCAAAACACCAAAAGGAACATGGACATAAATTTTTTTTTTTAATTTTTTTCTTTTTCCTTCTTTTTTTCTTTTTTCTTTTTCCTTTTCCCTTCTCTTTTTCCTCTCTTTTTTGTTGATATTCTTTGTTTTTGTTGGTTTGTGTGTTTGTTGGTCTTTTTTTAGTATTCCCCCAGTAGCAAGAAGACACCTTTCACTGGCAGTACTGCCTCGTAGGCCCCCGGTGAATGAAGAGACTCTTGGCCCTCAGATGACTCCTGATCTGTGGTGAGACTGTTAGGCAGGGACACTCCACCCCAGAGGAACAAGACGGAAGGGTCAGGGTGTAGAGCATGGGAGGGTGGGGCTGGGAAGCGGGAAAAGAGGACAATATGTTAAGGATGTAAACTGAAGCAACAAACCAATAAATTTCTTAACTAAAAAAAAAAAAAGAGCAGGGGGCAAGGCTGAAACACTGTGAATGGAATAGAGGATACAGCCGTTCGGCCTGGTTTTGCAGACCTCCAGGTTTCGAGAAGACGTGGAGGTAAGGTAAAATACAAGAGAATTGTGGTGTTGGCCCATGCCTTTGACTTCAGAGGACACGGGGGGAGCACCGTAGAGTTGGTGGTCTTATGTATTCTGGAGTCATACGGAGCGGGGTGGTGAGGGTGCATACTCTTGGTCCCACCATTCAAGAAGAGTACACCCTTGGTCCCAGCTCCCAGCACACTGGAGACAGAAACAGGCAGATCTCGGAGCTCAGGGTCAGCCTGATGCAGGGAAAACTCTAAATGAGAAAGACTTCGATCCAGGAGTGGTTGAACACGTCTTTGATCCCTTCAGATGGGAAACACAGGTCTCTGATCCCAATAATTAGAGTTCAAAGACACACACATGGGATTTGGAGGGACCTAGGTTTGGAGGCTACTTACAAAAGGCCTTCTCTATGCAGGCAGATTGTCCTTTGGGATCTCAAAATATATACACTGGAGCTGGTTTAGCTCCAAGGTGACAGAATGATTTCTTCTTTAACCCTGATTGAAAGATAACGCTTTGTATGTTATCGGAAGGCCAAATTTGCTTCAGGAGAAGTATTACCTAGCCCCACCCAACAAAAAAAAGAGGGCAATTTTCCCAGGATTGGGATTGGGGCAGGGCTCTGTTCTTATCTTTCCAGGAGAATCGAAGCGTCCGTTAGGGGAGACCGGAGACGGCTGGACAGCGGAAACCTCAGCAGAGAGCAGAATCAGGCACCACGGAGGACGAGTGACCCAGTTGATTCTGCCTGGCAGACTTCCTCAATAGCTGTCTCCATCAGGGGCCTGCAACCACCACGGCAATCCAATGTTGCTCGGACCGTTCAGCAGTACACAATGCCCCGGCCGGAACCTCAGTGAAGCCTGCAAGTTCAGCTTCTGCCTACAAACCCCTTAGGTCATCGAAACAGCTGAGAACAGAAGGACTGAACATAAAAGGAGTGTACTAACATTTTAAACCATTTCTTCCATTTGGGTTCGGGCCCCAAACAGGTCTAATACGACCCAAATCAGCAGGAAGTCACTTTAAGAGAGAGACGTCCCATGCCCTGAGGGTGGGGAAGGTGTTTCTCTGCCCTTCTTTTTGGTTATTTGAAGGATAACTGAAAACTCCGATATTTAGGGGAAGAGATTACAAGCTGATAAATGGTCCTGTGTAATGGGTTTTGGAGGTTAGCCCCAGGGACATCCTACTTTTCCTTTTCTGTATCCTTCTTCCTCTCCTATGTAGGCATGCATAGGCTAGAGAAAAATGAGATATAGACATAGCACAGGAAGGTCCAAGAAGAAGGGGCAGATTATTGAATATGCCCTTATACCTTTGTATATTTTTACAAAATTAGTAGTTTATTTGGCTAAAGTGGTATTGACCATTGTTTATTGTGCAAAAATAAGATTGTATTGGATTACATCGGTATTGATCTTTGTATATTGATACAAAATTAAGATTATAGTTGGCCACAATGGTATTGACCCTTGCATATGGACGTAATATTAAGATTATATTGGGCTACATAGGCATTGATCTTGGTATATTGATACATAATAAAGAGTATATTTAACCACAATTGAATAGATCTTTGTATATTGATACAAAATTAAAGGTAACGCTTCCTAATGGTATCATACCTAGAGATACTTAAAAATAAAATGTGAAGTTCTGGCCTCTTGACACCAACCGTCTAAAATGGTCTAGGATAGTTAAGTAAAACAAACTCCTAGTCATGCAAACATGTCACTTTGTTAGCTACTATGACAGTCTATCACAGATATTCTCTAAACTACCAAGTAATCAAGTTGCTAAGAGACAAGCAACATTTGCTTATCTAAATACAAGAGATGGATAGGGCATCTTCAAAAACCCCAAGAGATCTGCAGAATATGGCATTCAAAGATGTTATCTTAAATTAAGGTTTTCTTTTCTTTTTTTTGATATCGAGACATATCAGCGCCTGACAGCACCCCCTATTCTACTCCAAGTAGAAGATAAGCATCGAAGAACCTCCACTGTAATATGGTTGAATTAGTGGCAAGCCTTTCTCTTGGCATGAAAAAACTCCTTGCACCAACTGCAGACAGACTGCTGTCCAAAAAGCACAAAACTTGGTAGCAGGGAAGTCGACAGCCTAACTCTGCCAAGACAGGGTAGGTAAGTCCTTCATAATCCCTGCTCTACAACAAATGTCTGTCAGAGAAACAGGACCCAAAGGCTGAAGACTGATGCAGGAATGTATGGAGAGAAAATGGGAACTGTCCAGGCAGTCATTGGTATGTCCTTTCTTAGTTTTGGAAGCTGCAGGTCCTGCACTTCCTATATAAGCAGATATATTTATCCCTCTCAGGTCTCTGAGGTCGTTGAAGAATAAACAGCTAGAGTCTCATAGTTAAATTTTGAATTGTTTAGGAATCAAGAGTGTGTTATGGATCTAAGAAGATACTCTTAAAAATGTGTTGCAAGATAGTATGAATGTTGAGTCAGATATAGACCTTTAAACTCATGGAGATGGTTTGATAGTAGAATGTTAAAGTCAGGGGCCAAATATGTATAAACTGGACATTGGGAAGGTATACTGGGCCATTTAACTCTCATAAATGTGGCATATTTATATCTGTTGTTTTGTATAATACTTACTGTTATAAGAGAAGGAACCATCTGTTGGACTGAAAGGGGAAACTTCTGGGGGGAAGAGGGTGGAAGGGTGGGATAGGAAGGGGGAATAGGGAGGGGTTTGTGACTGAGATGTAAGTTGAAGAAAAAAATAAAATATTTAAAAAAAAGTAGTTTTGCACCTTTTCACTTCAAACATTAGTTTTAACTTTATGAGAAAATGCTTCATTGTCTGACTAGCAATTACTAATGTCGGTGTCCACAGTTCACCTGGTGGCAGACACCTGTGGAAGAACAGCTTCTGAAATAGAGGCTGTAAATGTTTTAGTATTTGCATAAAGAAAATGGTCACAAAAGAGTAAAATAACCAATATGGATTTGAGAACAAAATCAACTTCATGGGACATATTTTGTTAATTTAAGTTTCCATGTGATTTAGAAACTAGTTAAACTAAACTAATACTCATTATTCTTGGCAGAATAAACTGCAATAAAAATATGTAGATACAGTGTACATTGTTTGCTCTCTAATTTTTTATGTTATTGTGACACAAACATTTGTTGGCATTCCCCCCCCCCAAATCTAATGTGTCTTGCTTGTGCAATTTATTTAGCATTTTAAACATCATAAGATTGCCTTTCTGTATTGTTTATGTATTCACAGTGGACAATTATAATGTTTTAAAAGTTGTATGTTTTGAAGCAATCTATTCTTTCTCATGTGATTCAAGATGACCTTAATTTATCAGCAAATGTATAGTTCTAAGAAGATCAGGAGGCACTTTTAAAACATTAACTCATGTAATTTGCACATTGAATCGAAGCAGCAGTGCATTTTACTTTATGGTTTTTGATAGGTGTATGTTATAAACTAAAAATATGCCAAGCTATTATTTATAAAGGGCTTATTTTTACAACATTCTCAAGGGATGACAGCTATTCCATTAAGTTATTTCAAGATTCAGGCACTAAGTGGCAAATGTAAATGCATCAAGTTAGAGCTAAACCAAAGACTCTGGGAAATAAATTTGTTTGCAATTAAAATGCATAGCAGCTAATCTTTTTGAAAAATCTTGCTTTCAGGATTCTAGGTCATAAGTCCATAAATGTCCACGTGATTCTTATGTGTATTTTGGTTGTAAGTTTAATCACTGGAGTGTGCTTAACTTAAAGATTATCAAAACGGTGGTGTGGATGTGGCTTCCAACATTAGAAATCAATAATATTTTATTTAGAAGTATTATGTTACCTCGTCTTTCTCAGGGATCATTATGAATAACCTCGCCCTTGCTTCTTTTGCTGCTTTTAAATAGTATGATAAAGACTAGTTTGACAAAATAAAAAAATCGTGTTTCCTTCCTTCAAGTTGAATCCCTAGATCTTATCAATTAATTTACCTAATAGTTAAGGTCATACAGTAAAGAAACTCTCATTTGGATAATAATCTCTGGATAGTGCCATATTATGATTTCTATCTTCTATTTGAGATACCACTAGAGTAAATAAGATGTTTATAAATTATTGCAAAACTTCTCATTCTCATATTACAATTTGATACCCTTTTCTGATTAAGATAGGTCATTTAATTTTATGTACTATGACAAAATTACCAGGTCCTTTTTCAAAGATACTGCTTATATTATCTCTGCATTTAAGATTGCTATGTTTTAGAAATACCCTAAGCTATTTATACAAGGAAAATCAGCAGAATTTAGTTAACAGGTGTTAGAATTATCAAGGCCATTTTAAGGTAATTACTTATGTAAACATTTAAAAAGCAAAGTATTGAGAAATAAATTTCATATTTATATTATTAATTACACCCTTAGAATTTCTTTGAGTCCAAAGGTGTAAAGTATTTTTTCTCTAATCCCAGTTCCTGAATTGAATCAGATATTGATTCAATTGCTGTATACCAAATGAATAAATGGGAAGTTCTGGATGCTCATCATTCTAATGTTTCTCCAACAATCTTCCCATGAGATTTGGTCAGTAATCTATAAAAACTCTACAGTAGCCAACAATGCATACCAGGATAACATCACTTGCTCCTTCAAGATTTATAAAGCACACACCCAAGTTTCACATTTTGCAAAATGCACATTAACTCCAATGTGTGTGCATGATTAAAACAACTTGAATATATTTATCACAGCATACAAGTGTTTCAAGAATAATAGTCTCTACAGTTTTAGCAATCTAAGAGCCATAAGCCAGACTTGTATGGAATGAATAGCTAGTTCCTATGTCATAACTGAAATGATGCCACTGGAAGTTCTATTTCATTTTATCATACAAGGACTCTGTCAAATGATAGACTCCATTGGCTAACTTCCCACAGTATATTGCTGAAAAATAATATTTAGACACATACAGGCTTATCTATAAAGGATATTATGGTCAATAATGCCTGACATGGATGCACAATGGGGTATATGTGTGTGTAATTTATCTGCTTACAGTAGAATACAACATGCACTCTTGCAAAGTTTCCTTGTAAGAGACTTAGTAGATTTCTTTCCCCTTGATCTCCTTTAGTTGTCTTTATGCTCTGGCTAGAACTTCAAGTACTATGTTGAAAAGGTATGGGGAGAGTGGGCATCCTTGCCTTGTCTCTGATTTTTGATGAAATTTTTTAAGTTTCTCTCCATTTAATTTGATGTTGGCTACAGGTTTGCTGTATATGGCTTGTATTATTTCTAGGTATGGTCCTTTATGCCAGTTCTCTCCAAGACTTTTAGAATGAAGGGGTGTTGGATTTTGTCAAATGCTTTTTCTGAATCTAATGAGATGATCATGTGCTTTTTTTTTTCTTTCTGCTTATTTATGTGGTAGATTACATTAATGGATTTTCATATGTTGAACCAGCCCTGCATTCCTGGGATGAAGCCTACTTGATCAAGGTGTAGGATACTTTTGATGTGTTCTTGGATTCAGTTTACAAGTAATTTATGAAGTATTTTTGTGTCTATGTTCATGAAAGAAGTTGGACATATCTAAACAGAGAATTCACAAATGAGGAATCTAAAATGGCTGAGATACATTGAAGAAATGCTCAATATCCTTAATCATCAAAGAAATCCAACTCAAGATGATTCTGAGATTCCATCTCACTCCTGTCAAAATGGCTAAGATCAAAAACTCAAAAGACAGCTTATGCTAGCAAGGCTTCGGAGAAAGGGGATCACTCCCACCTTGCTGGAGTGACTCAGCCATACCACTCCTGGGCATATATCCAAAAGATTCCTCACCAATCCACAAGAACGTCTCCTCAATTATGTTTGTAGCAGTTTTATTTGTAATAGCTAGAAACTGGAAACAACCCATATGTCCTTCAACCGAAGAATGGATTTAAAAAAAAAAAAACCCTGTGGTACATTTACACAACGGAATACTACTCAGCTATCAGAAACCAGGAAATCATGCAATTTGCAACCAAACGGATGGAACTAGAAAAGCTCATCATGAGTGAACTAACTCAGAGTCAGAAAGATACACAAAGCACACTTATAACTGGAGTGTAGCCATTGTAGTATAGGATAACCATTCTACAATCAATAGACCCAAAAGATCAGGTACAGGGACTTGGTTACCTGTCTGTGGAACACTCCATCCTAGTGGAGCTACCATAAATGCCTCCTGTGCAAGAGGAAGCTCTTAGACATCGTGTAACTAACGAAATGAGGGGGGCTGATACACAGAGACACCCCATGCCTGAGGCATGGGAGGGGTGGGAGAGGGAGTAGACGGTGGGAGGGAGGGGCTGGGAGGGGTGGAGGGAGGGGGTGGCAATGGAGACTTAAAGAAGTAATAAATAGATGTTAAAAAAGAGAGACTTATTAGAAAAAAACAAAATAACATATAATGACAAAAAGCAAAAAGATATAAACAGACAAGCAATTACTATGATGGAGATGTAACTTGAAGTAATAAATAAACATAAAAAAACGCAAAAAATTACTCTCACCATATACATCCAAAGTTAAAAATGAATCTTCCTTACTTTTCTACCTGACTAGATTTACCATTCTGTTTCCATCTTTTTAAACTCAGTCTATGCATATATATTGGAGACAGAGCTTTAGATTAGCATCTGTGAGGAATGGGGTTCTACAATAAGCACTGTTAAAATACAACTAACAAATTTTTTTTAAAGCTACATTTCTTAGTTTTGGAAGCTGCTGGCTCTGCACTTCCTGTATATTCAGATATATTCATCCTTCTCAGGTCTGTGATGTGATTGAAGACTAGATAATTACAGTCTCACAATTAAATTTTAAGTTGTTTTGGAATTAAAAGGATGTTCTAGGTCTAAGAAGATGTTTTTAAAATTGTTAATGAAAGTTAGGATGGAAAGTGAGTTAGGTAGAACTTTAAACTCATTGAGATAGATAACAGGATATTAATATCAGTTGTCAAATAACTATGGACTGAACATTGGGAATGTATGTTATACCCTATAATTTTCATAATCGTGGCCTAATAACTCTTATTGTTTTGTATTGTGTTTATTGTTATAATAAAAAGAGACTTTTGTTGGTCTAAAATGGGGAGTTTTAGGGGGAGGAAAGAAATACCTTAAATTAAAAAAAAAGGAGATAGGAGGGTGAGGCAGAAGAGGGTAGAAGGGTGGGACCAAGACAGGGAGGAAGGAGGGGACTATGACTGAGTTGTAACTTGAAGAAATATATAAATGTTTTTTTTAAAGCTACATTTTATAAGAAGGCTGAATTTTGTACTATTTTTCCAGCTTTTTTTTACAACTGTTTTTGATGATCATGGGATTAAAACCTATGGCCTCGGACATTCTAGCCAAACATTTTTCTGCTGGACTACATTCCCAACTTTATTTTTACTTTTTTTTTAGGTTGTATCTTCCTATGTCATCCATACAGGCCTAAAGAACCCATTTTGTAGCCTAAATTGGCCTTAAATTCATAGTTTTGTTACCCCATTCTCCTGTCCAGCTAGAGTTATAGGCTTGAGTCATGAGGCTAAGCTAACCAGCAAGTTGATTTTCAAGTGGACTGAATACATAAGGGAATGTGCAAGCCCATATGTATATGCTGACCAACAAATAATATGTTCAACACATTTAGTTTTAGGGCAATGCAGTGTGGCCGCTACAAGTAAAGCAAAACAGCTCCTACATAAAAAATATACAATAGGCCTTTATGAGCTTGTTTCTAGGTAGAAAAATTATCTGCTGAGTGTGAAAATTCACACAAAAAATGATGCAAGTTGATTGGCCAGTGTGCATTTTTTCTAACATATCAAAAGGCAGACAAAACTGAATGGCAGGGTAAGGAATACACTGTTGCATGAAGAAAGATTCTCCAAACAGAAAAAAAATAATCACATATTTTAGTTTCTCTGGTGTTTATATATGATATATGATACAAAATATTAATTAAAATACAAAATATATTTTTACTTAATATATAATATTAATATTATACACACATACACACACAGATGCTTAGTCTAATTATAACCTGCTCTGTATTTTACTGGCAGTATATGGTGACAGAATAAGGCAAGAGAAATGAAATAATAATATTTATTTATTTATTTGTTTGTTTGTTTATTTATTTATTTAAAGTTACATCTCCTATTTATTTCAAGTTACATCTCCATCAACAGTGCTCTCTTTCCATGCCTCCCAGTCCCACCCTCCTACCCTCTACACTGTCTCCTTTCTGTCCTACTCCTCCAGAGTCGAGTGTCCCTACATATCAGTACCCTGCTGCAGTTCAGCAGTCATGAAAACTGAACAACTCTCTACTCAATGACCAGTGGGACAGAGAAAAAATAAAGAAAGAAATCAAAGACTTCTTAAAATCCAAGGAAAATAAAGGCACAACATACACAAACCTATGGGACACAATGAAAGCAGTGATACAAGGAAAGTTCACAGCACTGAGAGTCTTCAAAAAGAAAATTGTGACAGTCCATATGAGCAACTTAACAGCAGAACTGGAAGAGCTAGAAAAAAAGAAACAAACACTCCCAAGAGGAATAGAAGGCAGGAAATCATTAAACTTTGAGCTGAAATCAACAAATTAGAAACAAAAAGAACAATACAAAGAATCCATGAAACCAGGAGTTGATTCTTTGAGAAAATCAACAAAATAGACAAATCCTTAGCCAAACTGACAAGAAGGAAGAGGGAAAATACCCAAATCAGTAAAATCATAAATGAAAAGGGAGAAAAAACAAAAGACATCGAAGAAATCCAGAGAATCATTAGGTCTTACTTCAAAGATCTACACTACACAAAATTTGAAAGCCTAAGTGAAATGGACAATTTCCTTGATAGATTCCACCTACCAAAGCTAAATTAAGATAAGGTTAACAAATTAAGTAGTCCTACAGCCTGTTAGGGAATAGTAACAGTCATTATAAATCTCCCATCCAGGTATTTTATATTGTTTGTGGCTAGTCTGAAGGAGGTTGTTTCCCTTATTTCTTTCTCAGGCAATTTGTTTGTTGTATAAAGAAGGGCTTCTGATTTTTTTTGAATTAATTTTGTATCCAGCCACCTTGCTGAAGGTGTTTTTCAGCTGTTAGAGTTCTCTGGTAGAATTTTTGGGGTCGCTTATGTATACTATCATATCATCTGCAAATAGGGATAATTTGACTTCTTTGTTTTCAATTTGTATCCCCTTGATCTCCTTTTGTTGTCTTATTGCTCTAACAAGAACTTCAAGTACTATGTTGAAGAGATATGGTGAAAGTGGACATCCTTGCCTTGTCCCTGAGTTTAGAGGAAATGCTTCAAGCTTCTCTCCATTTAATTTGATGTTGGCCACCAGCTTGCTGTATATTGCCTTTATTATTTCTAGGTATGGTCCTTGTATGCCCGTTCTCTCCAGAACTTTAACATGAAGGGGTGTTGGATTTTGTCAAATGCTTTTTCTGCATCTAGCGAGATTATCATGTGGGTTTTCTCTTTCATCTTGTTTACATGGTAAATTACGTTGATTGACGTTCATATGTTGAACCATCCCTGCATTCCTGGGATGAAGCCTACTTGATCGTGGTGTATGATACTTTTGATGTGTACCTCGGGGTAACTCTAACTAAGCAAGTAAAGGACCTGTACAACAAGAATTTCAAGCCCTTGAAGAAAGAAATTGAAGAGGTCTTTAGAAGATGGAAAGATCTCCCATGGTAATGGATAGGTAGGATCAACATAATAAAAATGACCATCTTACCAAAAGCAATATATAGATTCAATGCAATTACTATAAAATACCAACACAATTCTTTATTCTCAATTTCATATGGAAAAACAAATACCCCAGAATATCTAAATCAATCCTGTACAATAAAAAAACATCTGGAGGTATCACCATCCCAGATTTCAAGCTGTACTACAGAGTAATAGTAGTAAAAGCAGCATGGTATTGGTATAGAAACAGACCAGTAGATCAATGGAATCAAATTGAAGATCCAGAAATAGACCCACACACTTATGGCCACCTAATTTTTAACAAAGAAGCCAAAACGGCACAATGGAAGAAGGACAGCATCTTCAACAAATGGTGCTGGTCCAACTGGATGTCCATTTGTAAAAGAATGAAGTTAGACCCATACTTATCAACTTGTACAAAACTTAAGTCCAAGTGGATCAAAGACCTTAACATAAGGCCGGTCACACTAAATCTAGTAGAAGATAAAGTGGGAGAAACCCTCGAACTCATTGGCACAGGTGACAACTTCCTGAACAGAACACCAACAGCTCAGGACTTGAGATCAACAATCAATAAATGGGACCTCATGAAACTGAAAAGCCTCTGTAAGGCCAAAGACACTGTCATTCTAACAAAATGGTGGCCTACAGACTGGGAAAAAATCTTCACCAACCCACAACTGACAGAGGGCTAATATCCAAAATCTACAAAGAACTCAAGAAATTAAATGCCAAGAAACCAAATAATCCAATCAAAAAACAGGGAACAGAGCTAAATAGAGAATTCACAAAGGGGGAATCCCTAATGGCTGAGAGACACATGAAGAAATGCTCAGCATCCTTAATCATCAGAGAAAAGCAACTCAAGAACACTCTGAGATTCCATCTCACACCTGTCAGAATGGCTAAGATCAAAAACTCAAATGACAGCACATGCTGGTGAGGGTGTGGAGAAAGGGGAACCCTCCTCCATTGCTGGTGGGAGTGCAGGCTTGTGCAAAAACTATGGAGGTCAGTATGGCGATATCTTAGAAAACTTGGAATAGCCTTGCCTCAGGACCCAGCCATACCACTTCTGGGTATAAACCCAAATGCCTCTCATGGAATCATAAGGAAGTTTCCTCATCTATGTTTATAGCAGCCTTATTTGTAATAGCTAGAAACTGGAAACAACCCAGATGTCCCTCAACTGAAGAATGGGTTTAGAAACTGTGGTACATCTACACAATGGAATATTATTCAGCTATCAGGAACAATGAAATTATGCAATTTGCAGCCAAATGGATGGAACTAGAAAAGCTCATCCTGAGTGAGCTAACCCAGACTCAGAAGGATGCATATGGCATCTATTCACTTATAGTAGGATTTTAGCTCTATAATAGAGGATATCGATACTACAACTAACACACCAAAGGGAACTTGGACATAGACTTTTTTATTTATTTATTTTTATATATTTTTTCTATTTTTCATTCTTTTTTATCTGTTTGTCTGCTTATTTGTTTGTTTGTTTTTTAGTTCTTTCTCCCGGGCAATGAGACACTTTTCACTGGTGGTACTGCCTCGTACGTAGACCCCCAATGAATGAGGAGACTCTGGGCCCTCATACAACCTCTCAACTGAGATGAGGGACTATTATATAAGGACATCCCACCCCAGAGAAATGGGATGGAAGGGTTAGGAGGTAAAGAAAAAAAATGAAATGTGATGTTTCGGCCTTTTACTACTAATTGTCATAAACTGTTTAGGATAATTAAGAAATGCAAACTAATAGTTATGCAAGCCGGTCATTTTGTTAGGTACTATGACAGCCTATTATAGTTATTTTCTAAGCTAATCAGAAATAAAGCTGCTAAGAGACAAGCAACATCTGCTTATCCTAATATAAGAGATAGATAGGGCCTCTTCAAAAACCTCAAGAGATCTGAAGAATATGGCATTCAAAGATGTTTTTGTAACTTTAGATTTTTTTATATCAAGACATATCAACTCCTGACAGCACCCCCTATTCTACCCCAAGTAGA
>CAJQZJ010010280.1:0-13728 GCA_907164525.1 Lophiomys imhausi
GTTTAGGAATCAAGAGGGTGTTATAGATCTAAGAAGATACTCTTAAAGGTGTGTTGCAAGTTAATATGAATGTTGAGTCAGATATAGACCTTTAAACTCATGGAGATGGTTAGATAGTAGAATGTTAAAGTCAGGGGCCAAATATGTATAAACTGGACATTGGGAAGGTATACTGGGCCATTTAACTCTCATAAATGTGGCATATTTATATCTGTTGTTTTGTATAATACTTACTGTTATAAGAGAAGGAACCATCTGTTGGACTGAAAGGGGAAACTTCTGGGGGGAAGAGGGTGGAAGGGCAGGATAGGAAGGGGGAATAGCGAGGGGTTTGTGACTGAGATGTAACTTGAAGAAAAAAAAATAAAGTATTTATAAAAAAAAAAAGATCTGATGAATGAGATTCACAGACTATAAGACTGAAAGATTTGGCAGAAATCAACCATCCATATGGATCCATGCCAAAAATTAATCTAAGAAAATATCCTTTTAAGAAACTTTAGGTTAGAGGTAAGTGTTTGTTTTATAGATATTAGGGTGTTATAGATTAGTTCTTAGAGATAGGGTTCAGGCTTTAGGATTTAGGATGGGTAATTGTTAAGTATTAATAAATATGTTTGTTAAATAAAAATTTACTGTTACAAGCTAACATTGCATAGTCCAAACCAAAACTTGCTAAAATCCTTCAGGTGGCTGTGTGATTATTTATAATGGCAGGTTAAGGATTAACCCTCCTGACCAATTAACTATAATATGAATACAGATAAATAATTTAAATACCTTATTTCTACTGGGAAGGATTAGGAGAATTTATGGCTTTGTTGGAAGAGGTGTGTCACTGAAGGTGCTCTTTGCAGTTTCCAAAGCTCACACCAATCATAAATTAAGTTGCAAGCTCTATACTACTGCTTACAGTGTAGAGGAATTTAAATCCAGCAACATGGCTGTTATGGCAGGGGATCACATCGAAAAACCTAGGTCTATGTGAGCATGCCATTAGTACACACCTTTAATCCTTCTAACTGTAATATACATATCTCTCTGGCAGGAATACAGACACAGCTTTATTATACACCTTTACTGTTAATCCCAAACAATGACATCGAATTGAGGGGCAGATGAAGTGATAAATCAGGGAAAGATTTGACAGAATGAATTAGACATAAGATACTTCCAGCTCTCATGAGAGATAGGCTACTTAAGAGGAGAGAGAGAGAGAGAGAGAGAGAGAGAGAGAGAGAGAGGAGAAAGAGAGAGAACAGTACAGTACAGTGGTGGAAAGTAGTAGAGTTTTGGGAGTACAGCACAGTTTGGTGCAGTTTGGTTCAGCAGAAACAGTAAGTGCAGTTTAGTTCATGGAGTTCAGAGGCATTTTTTCCAAGCAGAGCAACTTAGAAACTGAGAAAAACCAATTTGAATCAGTCAGCTTGGAGAGAAGTTTGAGCCAGAATAGTTGAGTTCAAACAGCCAGCCAGAGTTCAGAAAGAACTAGTAAGGGTGAGCTTTACAGCAGTAATTCTTAGAAGCTGAAAACATTTTAGACCTAGGTTAGCAGATGGAGGCTGGAAGCTGAAGACTTCAAGGTCCAGGCTTGCAGATTAGATTGCATGAAGGCTAGAAGCTTCCAGGCTTAGACCTATGGTTAGTTAGAAAGAAATGCTCTGGGCTCAGTACAAACCATGTAATAGGAAAGCTTGGGTATGGTTCTCATCTCATCCCCTCACCTGAGGAAATAAAAGCATTTACACTCCAGCACCATAACTGCCTTTCTGCTGCCTTGCTCTATACCATGATGATCATGGACTTACCTTCTGTAACTTTAAGTAGACCACCAATAAAGTATTTTTTAAAAAATAAGTTGCTTTGGTCATGGTAACTCTTCAGAGCAAGAGAAGTTACTAAGATAGAAGTTACCAAGGGATAAATACTATCAGTAGCTGTAATGTTCACTGTTGTGTTTACGATGATGTTAGCATGTCACAATATCACCTAAGGTGCCAATGTGCCACCTATATCTTGGGGATAGCCACCAGCCAAGTAGCTGAACTTATGGCCCACTCAATAGGAAGAAATATATACTTCATACTGCAAACTCAAACCACTATCCTCAACTGGTGAGGTCTTAAAGGAGAACCTACTACTCCAATTTGCCTAAATAAGAATAATTTTCACCTGAATTCTGAATACT
The DNA here is from genome assembly GCA_907164525.1 of Lophiomys imhausi. NCBI lineage: Eukaryota > Metazoa > Chordata > Mammalia > Rodentia > Muridae > Lophiomys > Lophiomys imhausi. The sequence continues at coordinate 2,189 of CAJQZJ010010280.1, forward strand.
TATCCTTATACACATAGATATGTGTACCTCTCATTCCTCAGCAAAGAAACTACTTTTTGCAATAGACACACTACACTTGAGTGTTCAAGCGAAGTTGATAGATCTCCAACACAACCCCCATACTCTAAGTTTATAGAAAGGGGTGTTTGTGGAAAGATTGTAAGAGCCAGAGAAACAGAATATCTGTTGTGAGGTAGTGTCATCTATAAATGTCAGGGAAGCTGCGCCCATGAAATTTCAACAATGTGGTAGCACCAACAAGACCTATACAATGACTTTTCACTTTCTTTATAATAACTTTTAATAGATATTTTTGTTTAAAATTGTATGTGTTTCATCTTAAAAACTGCTTATCTTATCACCTTCTCTTAGCAGTATATTTAAGAGAAATTATTGTCCAAAGATCACACGATACATATTGCTCATATTTTTTAGAGGTCACTCACAGATATTTAATTTTAAACTTAACTCTTTTTTTATTAGGTTTTTGGAGACAGGGTTCCTCTGTGTAACAGCTCTGGCCGTCCTGAAACTCACTCTGAAGACCTGAAGACCAGGATGGCCTTGAACTCACAGAGATCAACCTGACTCTGCCTCCCAATGCTGTGATTAAAGGTGTGCTCCACCATGCCTGGTCCTAGAAGTAACTATTACATTTAAGCCTTTTGTTCATTTTGAGTTAAATTTTGTGTATAGTATGAGACAAATGTGTCCAAACATATTCATTTGTATGTGTCCAATGTTTTTCTACATCATCTATTTGAAAGGCAATTATCTTCTCATTGGATTATACTATAATTCAAAAGACCAAGTGTTCATAATATTGTAAAGGATCAATTGATTATAAATTTCAGAACTTATTTATTGAGTCCCCAATTTATTTATATATCTCTCTATTTTCTTGCTAGTGAAACACTATTAATACTCAGGCTTTCATAAAAATATAGAAAACTGGAAGTGTGAGTCATGGTTCTGAGAACTTTTTATTATTTATATAACTTAGCAAAAAAAATTGAAGAAAATTTTAATTGACTCCTACTGATTTTTTCTTATTCCACAGCTTCTCTTGCATCATAACCACTTTCTGCTATGTTTACATGTCACATATATACTTTTACTTCCCTGCATAACAACACCCTGCTGTTTTGCACAGCATCTTTATTTTCCAGATCTTGGTCTCCTTTCTACTTTTTAAGTCTTTGCTTGCAACACTCATATTTATATGCACAATACATACATTATAAGCTGGGATTCACCCTTAAGAGAGAACATGCTCTTTTTGTGTATTGTTTTATGTTTATTTATTGCTTCGTTACATCTCCATCACAGTTCCCTCTCTTCAGCCCTCCAGGATCCACCCTTACTCTCTCTCCCCCTACTCCCAGAACTCATAATTCCTTTTTTTGAATAACTAGGCTATAATTATGAAGATTATAAGGTATAACATACATTTCCAATGTCCAATCCATACATATTTGCCAACTGATATTAATATTCTATTATCTATCTCCATGAGTTTAAAGTTCTATACCTAACATATTTTCCATTCTAACTTGGATTACCAACTTAAAAATATCTTGGTGGTCTGACAGAGGGTTAATATCCAAAATTTACAAAGAACTCAAGAAATTAAATGCCAAGAAACCCAATAATCCAATCAAAAAATGGGGAACACAGGTAAACAGAAAATTCACAAAGGAGGAATTACTAATGGCTGAGAGACACTTTAAGAAATGCTCAATATCCTTAATCATCAGAGAAAAGAAACTAAAGAGGACTCTAAGAATCCATCTCACACCTGTCAGAAGGGCTAAGATCAAAATCTCAAATGACAGCATATGTTGGCAAGGTGGTGGAGAAGGGGACCAGGAACCAATCCTCCATTGGTGGTGGGAGTGCAAGCTTGTACAACCACTATGGAAACCAGTCTTGCAATATCTTAAAGAACTTGAAATAGCTCTACCTAAAGACCCAGCCATACCACTTCTGGGTGTGCATCCAAATGATTCCTCACTAAATCACAAGGACATTTCCTCATCTACGTTCATAGCAGCCTTATTTGTAATAGCAGGAAACTGGAAACAACTCAGATAACCCTCAACTGAGGAATAGATTTAAAAAAATAAACTGTGGTACATCTGCACAATGGAATACTACTCAGCCATCAGAAACAACAATATGGAGCCAAATGGATGGAACTAGAGAAGCTCATCCTGAGTGAGCTAACCCAGACTCAGAAGGATGCACATGATATCTATTCACTTATAATCAGATTTTAGCCATATAGTACAGGATAACTATACTACAACCATTGCACCAAAGGGAACATGAACATAGAGTTTGTTACCTGTCAATGAGAACCTTTGTTCTAGTGGTGCTGCCTTGAAGGTCCCAAAAGTATGAGGAGGCTCTTAGTGCCCATATGATGGCTGAACTTGGTTTGGGACTGGTACGTAGGTACACTCCACTCCAGAGGAGTGTGATGGAAGGGATAGGGGGTAGATGGTGGGAGTACGGGACTGAGAGGGGTGGAAAGGGTACATTTGATGGAAATGTAACCTGAAGTAATAAATAAACATAAAAAAAAATCTTTGTGGACCTAGAACATCCTTTCAATTCCTAAACAACTTAAAATTTAACTGTGAGACTGTAATTATCAAGTCTTCAACCACATCAGAGACCTGAGAAGGATAAATATATCTGATTACACAGGAAGTGCAGAGCCAGCAGCTTCCAAAACTAAGAAATGGCAGACAACTGGCTGCCTGGGCAGTCCCCAACTTTTCTCCATATATTAGAACATCCATATTCAGCCTTTTGGCCAAGTATCTCTGACAGACATTAACTGTAAAGCAGGAATTATGAATATGAAGGACTTGCCTAACCTTGTCTTGATAAAGGTAGACTGTCAACTTACCTGCTTCCAAGTTTTGTCCTTTTCAGACAGCATTCTGTCTAAAATTGAAGCAAGGGATTTTTCTTGCCCAGTGACAGACTTGCCACTAATGCACCCATGTCCAAATGGAGATTCTTTGATGCACATCCTCTACTTGGAGTAGAATAGGGGGTGCTGTCAGGAGCTGACATGTCAAAATAACAAAAAAATCTTAAGTTAATTAACCTTCCTTGATTTAGCTATTCTGGGCTTTTTATTGTTCCATATGAAATTGAGAATAGCTCTTTCCAAGTATGTAAAGAATTGTCTTGGTGTTTTGATAGGAATTGCATTGAATCTATATATTGCTTTTGGTAGGATAGCCATTTTTATTATTTTGATCCTACCTATCCATGAGCATGGGAGATCTTTCCATCTTCTAAAGGCCTCTTCCATTTCTTTCTTCAAGGGCTTGAAGTTCCTCTTGTACAGGTCCTTTACTTGCATGGTTAGAGTTATCCCCAGGTATTTTATATGGTTTGTGGCTATTGTGAAGGGGGTTGTTTCCCTTATTTCTTTCTCAGCCCATTTGTTTGTTGTATAAAGAAGGGCTTCTGATTTTTTTTGAATTAATTTTGTATCCAGCCACATTGCTGAAGGTGTTTATCAGCTGTACGAGTTCTCTGGTGGAATTTTTGGGGTCACTTATATATATTATCATATCATCTGCAAATAGGGATAATTTGACTTCTTCGTTTCCAATATTTCTCCCTTTGATCCTTTACAATAAGAAAAACATCTAGAGGTATCACCATCCCAGATTACAAGCTGCACTACAGAGCAATAATAGTAAAAACAGCATGGTATTGGTATAGAAACAGACCAGTAGATCAATGGAATCGAATTGAATATCCAGAAATAGACCCACACACTTATGGCCAACTAATTTTTGACAAAGAAGCCAAAACGGCACAATGGAAGAAGGACATCTTCTTCAACAAATGGTGCTGGTCCAACTGAATGTCCACTTGTAAAAGAATGAAATTAGACCCATACTTATCACCTTGTACAAAACTTAAGTCCAAGTGGATCAAAGGCCTTAACATAAGGCCAATCACACTAAATCTACTAGAAGAAAAAGTGGGAAAAACCTTCGCACTCATCGGCAAAGGTGACAACTTCCTGAACAGAACACGAACAGCTCAGGACCTCAGACCAACAATCAATAAATGGGACCTCATGAAACTGAAAAGCTTCTGTAAGGCAAAAGACACTGTCATTTGAACAAAATGGCAGCCTACAGACTGGGAGAAAATCTTCACCAACCCCACATCTGACAGAGGGCTAATATCCAAAATCTACAAAGAACTCAAGAAATTAAATGCCAAGAAACCAAATAATCCAATCAAAAAATGGGGGACGGAGCTAAATAAGAATTCACAAAGGAGGAATCCCTAATGGCTGAGAGACACTTGAAGAAATGCTCAACATCCTTAATCATCAGAGAAATGCAACTCAAGACGACTCTGAGATTCCATCTTACACCTGTCAGAATGGCTAAGATCAAAAGCTCAAATGACAGCACATGCTGGTGAGGGTGTGGAGAAAGGGGAAACCTACTCCATTGCTGGTCGAAGTGCAGGCTTGTGCAACCACTATGGAGGTCAGTATGGCGATACCTTAGAAAACTTGGAATAGCTTTGACTCAGGACCCAGTCATACTACTTCTGGGTATACATCCAAATGTCTCCTCATGGAATCATAAGGAAATTTCCTCATCTATGTTCGTAGCAGCCTTATTTGTAATAGGTAGAAACTGGAAACAACCCAGATGCCCCTCAACTGAAGAATGGGTTTAAATACTGTGGTACATATACACAATGGAATATTATTCAGCTATCAGGAACAATGAAATTATGCAATTTGCAGACAAATGGATAGAACTAGAAAAGCTCATCCTGAGTGAGCTAACTCAGACTCAGAAGGATGCATATGGCATCTATTCACTTATAGTAGAATTTTAGCTATATAGTAGAGAATGTCGATACTACAGCCAACAAACCAAAGGGAACATGGTCATGGACTTTTTATTTTTCATTTTTTTATTTTTAGTTTTATTTTTTTAATTTTTTATTATTTTTATCTGTTTGTCTGCTTATTTGTTTATTTGGTTTTTTAGTTCTCTCTCCCTGGCAACGAGACACTTTTCACTGGTGGTACTGCCTCATAGACCCCCCATTGTATGAGGAAGTGCTTTGCCCTCATATGACCTCTTGGCCATCATCTGACCTCTGAGCTGGGATGAGGGACTGTTATACAGGAATACTCCACTCCAGAGAATTGGGATGGAAGGGTCAGGGGTTAAAGGAAAAAAAATGAAATGTGAAGTTTTGGCCTTTTTCTACTAATTGTCATAAACTGTTTAGGATAATTAAGAAATGCAAACTAATTGTCATGCAAGCCTGTCATTTTGTTAGGTGCTATGACAGCCTACTGTAGTTATTTTCTAAGCTAATCAGAAATCAAGTTGCTAAGAGACAAGCAACATTTGCTAATCCTAATATAAGAGATAGATAGGGCCTCTTCAAAAACCTCAAGAGATCTGCAGAATATGGCATTCTAAGATGTTCTCTTAACTTAAATTTTTTTTTTGATATCGAGACATATCAACTCCTGACAGCAACCCCTATTCAACTCTAAGTAGAAGAGGAGCATCGAAGAATCTCCAGTGGGAGATAATTGTATTAGTGGCAAGCCTATCTATCTCTTGGCAGGAAAAACCCTTGCTCCAACTGTAGACAGAATGCTGTCCAAAAAGGACAGGGTAGGCATGTCCTTCATACTTCCTGCTCTACAATCAATGTCTGTCAGAAAAACGGGGCCAAATGACTGAAGATCGATGATGTAATATGTGGAGAGAATATGGGAACTGTCTAGGCAGCCTCTGGTATGTCATTTCTTAGTTTTGGAAGCTACCGGCCCTGCACTTCCTATATAATCAGATATATTTATCTTTCTCAGGTCTCTGAGGTGATTGAAGAATAGATAGCTAGAGTCTCATAAATAAATTTTGAGTTGTTTAGGAATCAAGAGGGTGTTCTGGATCTAGGAAGATGTTTTTAAAATTGTGAGGCAAGTTAGTATGAAAGCTGAGTTACATATAGAATTTTAAAATCATGGAGATGGTTAGATAGTAGAACATTAAAGTCAGGTGCCAAATACATATGGACTGGACATTGGGAATGTATACTAAGCCATATAACCCTCATAACTGTGGCCTAATTACCTCTGTTGTTTTGTATTGTATTTATTATTATAAGAGAAAAAGCCATTGTTGAACTGAAAGGGGGAGGTGTTGGGGGGAAAAAGATATAACTTAAACTTAAAAAAAGGAAGAGGATGGGTGGGTTGAGGAGGAAGAGGGTGGGAGGATGGGACTGGAGTGGGGAGTACAGAGGGGATTGTGATTGAGATGTAACTTGAAGAAATAAAAAATAAAGAGGGAAAAAAGGAAACCTTCCTTGAATGCCAAGTTCTACGGATCTCTTGAGGTTTTTGAAGACCACCTCTCTATATCCATATATTTGGATAAGCAAATGTTGCTTGTCCTTTAGCAACTTGATTTCTGGTTAACTTAGAAAACATCCATGATAAACTATGCTAGTACCTAACTGAATGAAATGTTTGAGTAACTATTACTTTGTACCTTTAATTATCCTAAACAATTTGTGACAGTTACTATCAATGGGCCAAAATTTCACATTGAATTTTTAAGAGGTACCTAGGTACAATGCCTTAGAACGGGTTAACCTTAATTTTGTAGCAATACACAAAGATCAATACTGATGTAGCCCAATATAATCTTACTTTTGTATCAATATAGAAATATCAATATCAATGTAGCCAAATATAATCTTAATTTTGTATTAATATACAAAGTTATAAGAGCATAGTCAGTAATCTGTCCCCTTTTCTTTATCATTCCAATATTATGTCTATATCCTATTTTTAAGTCTTTTCCCCCTACATAGGAGAGAAGGAAAGATAGAGAAAAGAAAAAGAGAGAAACCCCTAGGTCTAACCTCCAAAACCTATTTAACAAGACCATTTAACAGTTTGTAACCAATCCCCCTAAATAACAACAAACATCTATAACCCATCAAATGACCAAAGTGGGGATCACCCACCACACCTTCTGGGAATGGGAAGTCACTCTCTGAAAATTACTTCCTGGTGATTTGGGATATAGGAAACCTGTTTGGGGCCCAAATAAGAGTGGAAAAAAGGTTAAGCAAGTTATTAGTAACATTTGATGTTCAGTCCTTTTGTGCTCAGCTATTTAAATGTCCTAAGAAGTTTGTATTCAGAGGCTTAACTTCCAGTTTTACTGAAGTCCAGACTGGAACAGTTTGTGGGGCTGAACCATCTTAGTTAGCCATTTTGAGTTGTTCTGATTGTATACCTTTGAGGAAACAGCTATTGAGGAAGTCTTTGAGACTGGATCATCTGGGAATCAATCTGGAAATATCTTATAAAATTGGGAATACTTCTACTTCAAGACCCAGCCATACCCATCATGGGCATATATCCAAAAGATTCTTTACCAAATGACAAAGTATGAAACTATTCAGGATCCTCAATAATTGTCAGAAGATAATCAGCAGTCATAGTATTAGACTGGCTCAAGACTAAATAATACAGGGTCTCAGCTTCTTTATACCTCACGTCCTCATTTCAAGTAAAGGCAGAATTGAAAACAATGCATAATCCACATACATTCAACATCAAAATCTTAATTTTCCTAACTAGCAAATAATCACCAAACAGAAATAAAAGTAGCTGAAGGATACCAATGGAGACAACTTCTTAATACTGAATTTTTAGTATTATATCCCATTATTGTCCTCAAACAATTATTATCAATCATATAGAAATAGCCTGAAAACCAACATAACTATATATACATAGCATAGAAGTCATTGATTACATATTTTAAATACACTTTAAATAGTATCAGAAAATGTGGAAACACTCAAGTCCAATTTACCATTATTTTTGCACATCATATTGATTTTCTTTTTTAATTTACTCTACTTACTTTTCTATTTTCCACCTCTTTCAAATAAAAATAATGTTAAGATCCAAGAAGTAAGAGGCCCCTTATCTCTCATTATCACATCTTTATTCTGAGTACCTTGAAATTATACCACGTTGTTTAATAAAGAAGTCTAATTCTAACTCAAAGGATATATTACTTGAATACAGATATTTTTCCTAATATTTGTATGCTTGCCTTCAAAAAGTAAGTTTACTTTAGCAAGGGTTTGCCTATTTTTTCTCCCCAGCTCAAATGAACTTCAAACCCTCTGAATCCCCTGAGTAACGGGATTTTTTTAATCTTTTACTAATACAACAGATATATCATGGTAGATGCCTATATAATATCAGGATATGGCTTGACAAATGACTAGAGTGCTGAAACTTTAAGACAGGTGGATATCTAGGGAAAGGAGAAGTTAGGAATTGATTTTAGACATGTGACCAACGAATTAACCAACTGTACTTTGGTAATGAAACTCAAATAAAAACCCTAGACACTAACTGTCAGAGGAGTTTCCTGTTTAACAAACACCAGTATATAAGGAGCCTGATAACCATTGACTCTTCAAGAAGACTCTGCAGATCAGAACAGTTCCATAACTTGTCCTGCATTTCCACTTTAAATAAAGTTGTGCTTATTACTGCAGAGCTCTCAAGAACTCTATAAGTTATTTTACTGAATTTTTTAAAAATTTCAATGAAAATTTTACAGTTTTAGTGAAAACTGTAACTTTGAGTGTCAGGGGAATTCTCAAGTTTATAACTGGTTACTCAGCAGATGGTTGCCCCTGAGACCTTGATACTTCCTGTTGCTGTCTGAAATAAGAGATGTTAATGACCATGTTCCCTTTGGTGTGTTGGTTGTCATACAGATATCCTGTACGATATAGTTAAAATCCTACTATAAGTGAATAGATGCCATGTGCATCCTTCTGAGACTGGGTTAGCTCACTCAGGATGAGCTCCTCTAGATCCATCCATTTGGTTGCAAATTGCATGATTTCATTGTTTCTGACAGCTGAGTAATATTCCATTGTATAGATGTACCACAATTTTTTAATCCATTCTTCAGTTGAGGGACATCTGGGTTGTTCCAATTTCTAGCTATTACAAATAAGGCTGCTGTGAACATACATGAGGAGACTTCCCTATGTCTCCGTGAGAGGTCCTTTGGGTGTATACCCAGAAGTGGTATGGCTGGGTCCTGAGGCAGAGCTATTCCAAGTTTTCTAAGATATCTCCAGACTGACCTCCATAGTGGTTGCACAAGTCTGCACTCCCACCAGCAATGGAGGAGGGTTCCCCTTTCTCCACACCCTTACCAACATTTGCTGTCATCTGAGCTTTTGATCTTAGCCATTCTGAGAGGTGTGAGATGGAATCTCAGAGTCGTCTTGAGTTGCATTTCTCTGATGATTAAGGATGCTGAGCATTTCTTCAAGTGTCTCTCAGCCATTAGGGATTCCTCCTTTGTGAATTCTCTATTTAGCTCCGTCCCCTTTTATTTTGTTTATTTGTTTGTTTGGTTTTTAATTTTCTCTCCCTGGCAATGAGACACTTTTCACTGGTGGTACTGCCTTGTAGGCCCCCAATATATGAGGAGGCCCTTGGCCCTCATATGACTTCTGAACTGGGGCAAGGGACTGTTATGTAGGGACACTCCACTCCAGAGGAGTGGGATGGAAGGGTTAGGAGGTAGAGGGTGGGAAGGTGGGGCTGGAAAGGGAGGAAAGAGGACAATATGATGGAGATATAACCTGAAGCAACAAAGAAATATATTTATTTATAAAAAAAAGATGTTATTGAGAGGGACTGAGCCCTTAAACCTTTGGACTGTGTTAATAAGTCCAGGATGTTGGTATCAGAATTGTACTGCAATTCATATACTTGGAATTGGAAACAGTACAAAGATTTATTTTTCCATGGAACAAGTAAAACATAGTGACTTATAGTGTCAGAACAACTTATTTAATGAAAACTCTTTAGCATTAGAGAAGTAAGAATCTGGAACAGATGGGACTCTTCTGTATGTCATAAATGTCACCTGGCATCTAAATTCAAACTTTGCCCAAACAGTGAAGCATAGTAAAAATTGAAGGGGCTGATTCATGAGGGAGGATCTAAGATGGCGCCGACCATAGAGCAGTGCATCTGAGTAGTAGGTGAATGAGATTAGTCATTGTGGAGTGAATGTGAGGTCCCCTAGCCTACAGTGAAACACAGACGGTGTCTGAATGCCCACAGCGAACACTGAGACCGGTCACCAGGTAAAAGAGCCCACGCAGTTCCCGGGAACACAACCCTGAGATCAGCCAGCTCCATCACCGGTCTGGAGAGGAGCTCTGGCTAGAGATCTAGCCCAGGAGCGGATCCAGCCCACGGCTCCAGCCACAGACCAGCGGCCCCGCCTGTCTGCCTGATATCCAGCCTGCACTCGAGCTGCACCACAAGAGCAAAGGTAAGGGAGATTATTTTTTTTCCGGAGTTTCCAACATGGTGGCACAGTGTGCACTGTAGCGGAGAGGCAGAGACCTAACCCAGTCACAGCAAAGCAATTAGGAGCCAAGACTGCCTGCAAACAGAGCCTGGGACAGTGTGTTCTCCACAAATACTGGGGCGGGTGGGTCACTCACCCTAGCACCCAAGCATCTGAGGCAGTCAGCAACAGGCGCACTGAGGCCGGCATCTGTTATGGGTGGAGCTCCCTGCCTGCACAGTCAGCCCAGCTGGGGAGCCAGAACGACTGGGTCAGTGAGAGGAGAACACAGACCCAACCACAGCAATACCTGCCTTTCTGAGGAGACGTGTCAGCTCCCAGGTCCTCAGAGGCTAGCCCTCTCCCCACTCCAATCCCCTCTATATTGGTCCAATTGGGTCGCAAGCAGTTGAGGAGAGCAGCAGCCACCCTCCTCTCCGAGAGCCAGTCAGTCTATTACAGGAATCTGCCCGCCATCTGGAGGCAAACACCAGGATCTCAGGATCAGCCAACCCCCAGGGCAGGGAGTTTTCCTGAGCACCAAGGTCAGGTAACAAAAGAAACAAAGAGATAACACCTGGGTCCATCTGATGACAAAAGGTCAGCGCAAGAACATGGTAAAAAAAAAAAAACAAAACAATAGGATGTCTCCAGATCCTAGCAATAATGCTACAGACAACTCTGGACAGCTGAACCCAATAGAAGCAAAGGAAAATGACCTTAATCCTACACTTATATTAATAATAGAAGGCCTAAAGGAGGAAATCAAATACCTCAGAGAGCAACAACAAAGTACTGCAAAGGAGGTGATAGAAATGAATAAAGCACTTAAAGGAATGGAAGGCCTGAAAAGGGAAGTTGAAGCAATGAAGAAAATCCAATCTGAGACATCCATAGAACTGGAAAACCTTAAGAAAAGAATTGGAACTACAGACACTAGCATCACCAACAGAATACAAGAGATGGAAGAAAGAATTTCAGGCTCAGAGGATAAAATTGAAGAAATGGATACATCTGTCAAAGAAAATGTCAAATCTAAAAAAGTCCTGACACAAAACCTTCAGGAAATCAAGGACACAATGAAAAGAC
>CAJQZJ010010325.1:0-16659 GCA_907164525.1 Lophiomys imhausi
GACTGGACTTTGGGAATGTATGCTAAGCCATAAAACTCTCATAATTGTGGCCTATTTATTTCTGTTGTTTTGTATTGTATTTATTGTTAAAAGAGAAAGAACCATTTGTTGGACTGAAAGGGGGATCTGTTGGGGGGAAAAGATATACCTTAAACTAAAATAAGGGTAGAGGATGGGGGGATTGAGGGGGAAGATGGTGGAAGGGTGGGACAGGAGGGGGTTATGGAGGGGATTGTATTTGAGATGTAACTTGAAATAAAAATAAATTATTAAAAAATGCAATGGGTTATTTAATATTTCTTTTATTGGTTGAGGCTTGGTTTGTGGCTAACTATATGGATGATTTTGGAGAAGGTTCTGTGAGGTGCTGAGAAGAAGGTATATTCTTTTGTGTTTGTGTTTAGGTAGAAAGTTCTGTGAATATTGATTGGATCCATTTGATTCCTGACGTTTGTTACTTTATTTCTCTGTTTAGTTTCATTCTCAAGAACTTGTCCATAGGTGAGAGTGGAGTGTTGAAGTCTCCTATTAATGTGTATGGATCAATGAGTGAATTAAGCCTTAGTAATATCTCTTTTTCAAATGTGCATGTTTTTGTATTTGGGGCATAAATGTTCAGAATTGATGTTTCCTCTTGGTGGACTTTTCCTTTGTTAAGTATGAAGTGTCCTTCTCCATCTCTTTTAATTTAGTTTGAAAGTCTATTTTATTAGATATTAGAATGGCTACTCCAGCTTGTTTCTTGGGCCTGTTTGCTTGGAAAACCTTTCTCCTGTTCTTTACTCTGAAGTAATGTCTCTCTTTGTTGCCTAGGTGTGTTTCCTATATGCAGCAGAATGATGGGTCCTGTTTTCACATCCATTCTGTTAGTCTGTGCCTTTTTTATTGGGGAATTGAATCCATTGATGTTGAAAGATATTAATGAAGAATGATTGCTAGTTCCTGCTATTTTGCTGTTGATGGTGTCATTCTGTGTGTGCGTGTGAGTGTGTGTGTGTGCATGTGCATGTGTGCTTTGCTTCTTTTGGTTCTACTACAGAACAGCTATTTGTTATCTATGTTTTCTTGGGTGTAGTTAACCTCCTTAGGCTGTATTGTTCCTTCTAGTGTCTCCTCTTGGGATGAATTTGTGGATATATATTATTTAAATCTTGTTTTTGTCATGGAATATTTATTTTATCCATATATGGTGATTGAGAATTTTGCTGGCTATCATAGTCTAGACTGACATCTATAGTATCTTAAGGCCTGGCCAGGCCTTTCTAGGTTTTAGAATTTCTTATGAGAAGTCAGGTGCGATTCTGATTGATCTGCCTTTATATGTTACTTGAACTTTTTCTCTTGTATCTTTTAATATTTTCTTTGGTCTGTACATTTAGTGTTTCAATTATTATGAGGTAGGAGGAGTTTCTTTTCTGGCCTAATGTATTTGGTGTTCTGTAAACCTCTTGTATGTTTATAGGCATCTATTTCTTTAGGTTGGGGGATATTTTCTTCTATGATTTTGTTGAAGATGTTTTCTGATCCTTGGAACCATGATCCCTCCCTTTCTTCTACTATTATTCTTATGTTTTGTCTTTTCATAGTATCCTTGATATCTTGGATATTTTGAGTCAGGAATATATTTAGATTTTACTTTTTCTTGGACAGATGTATTGATTTCTTCAATTGAATCTTCTTTGCTTGAGATTCTCTTTTCCATCTCATGTATCCTGTTGGTGATGTTTGTGTCTATAGTTCCTGTTCTCTTTCCTAGGTTTTCTATCTCCAGGATTGTCTCTGCTTTAATTTTCTTTATTGCTTCCATTTCTATTTTCTGGTCTTCAACTGCTTTATGCATTTCCAACTCTAATGGGGGGGGATTCCTGTATTTGTTTAAGGGATTTAGTCCTTTCCTTCCCATGTTTGATTTTGTTTTCCTGTATTGCGTTAAGAGGTTTTTCCAATTCCTTGATCTGCTTAATTGTGTTTTCCTGAAATTCTTTTAGGGACTTGTGTTCCTCTTTCAAGACCTCTATCATTTTCATAAGCACAGATTTGTCATCATTTTCCTGTGTTTCAGCTATATTAGGGTGATCTGGGCTTGCTGTATTAAGGAGAATGCTGGTAATATAGTTAAAGGAATAAGAGAATGCTGGTAATATAGTTCAGAGAAGAGTGTTTTTCCAAGGCCCTGGGTAAAAAAGAACAGAAGAAAAAAAAATATATATATATTTGCATTTGCTTATAATTGTATAAACAACTATGGATAGAAAATAATAAAAATGGTTAAGTATAAAGGAAAATGGTATTTAGGAGGATAAGAGAAAGGGGTGAAGTTTAAACAAAATACTAATGTTCAACCAGTACATACTAAATGAGTTGTTGATTACATTTTAAAATACTTCCAAAATATCTTATGTAGATCTTTCATTTTATTAGATGTTGTGCCTGTGCTTTTGGGTAAGATAGAGAACAACTTTCAGGAGTTGGTTCTTTCCTTTCACCATGTGAGCTATAAGAATTACATTCAGGTTTTCAGGCTCGATGGCAAGCGCCTTTACCTGCTGAGTTCTCTCTATAGCTTACCAAAGTAATTACTAAATGCTTGCTACACTGTTCACCCCCATTCATTAAATGCTGTCATAGCTTTCTTCCCTGAAAATTTTCCTTCCAGAATCAAAAGTAGAAATATAATTACAAATATAAAAGATGTATTCAGAAACACAAGTGTGTAGGTTAAAAGACAGGAATTGGAAATATGTATAGAAGAGCCCAAAGAGTGTTTTAGACTGTGATGTAAGTTACACAGCCATAAAGGGGCAACAGAAAGGAGGGATTATTATAAAGAGTTTCCTCAGAGTTGGAGATCAGAGAAAGTTTGAACGAGGATGATGATAGTCCAGTGACAACGCTAATCTTTAGAGGAGTTGGTGTTAGAAGACTCTGCCTTTAATGTCTATACAGTGCTCATTAATAGGGAGCAGTTGAATGAATGCGGTCCCAGTTTGTGTGTGCTGAATCTCAAAGGAGCAGTAGCTAGAGGCTGTCAACTGTGTACAGTCCTTACAACAGGATTACACTTGAAATAAGCAGCATGACTCATTTCCATGATTGTCACAACATCTATTCATTTCTATATCCATGTCAACTCCAGAATTCATAGGCTTATTCTCCTCAGGGTACACTGAAACAGAAAATACAGGAGTGAAGCAGTATCCAACCATCACTGTAGTTTGGCATACTTCACCTTATAGTTTCCTTTCATATTCCCAAGTTGCTAGTTCTCTCCTAATGGGATCAATATCCTCAAAATAAACCTAACTATCAGGCTGGCAACCATGAAGTAAGGTAGGGAATCTTCTTAAACAACATCATTTTATCTATAGGAGTGGAAATTCATGCAAGGTATTCCTATGTGAAAAAATATTGGCTTTCACTGAATGATAGGCCAACTCTGTACTTGTCTTTCACATTCTAGGTTCTGCAGGCTCAGCAACACAATGATGTCCAACAGTAGCCACTTGTATATCACCAGTTCTTTTAAGGTTCCAAACTTTTCCAACCAGGACTCTTAACTTAGAAAAAGACATTTTCTTTGGCTAAGAATTGTGTCTTCAGATTTTGATTTCTGTATGCTTTATGGTTTTCTCCTTATTTGAGTCAGTTAGTACACTGCAGAATATAATAGCCTTCTTGTAAGCTCTTAAGGAAGAACTTTAACTGCAACACTTAGCATTTAACTGAATATTAACTGCCTTCTACTAAATGCCAAAACAAATTTGTGAAAAATAACTAGTACCACTGTACTTGTGTTTATTACTTCCACAAGTATTTTAAATCTCTGAATAATTACATTGGCAAGAGAAATTCCTTCTAATGGGAAGTGTTCCTAAGTTATCAAAAGTGAATTGTTTTTAACATCTAGACCATAAACACATGTCCATGTGGACAGAGATTGCCCCAGCATTAAAATATTTCTATGCTACCTGCTTTCTCAGACCACAGCAGATAAAATTATTATTATTATCATTATTATTATTATTATTATTGTTACTATTACTAATAATGATACCATGTATTGACTCAGGTATTCTGGGTATATATAATGTTAGCATTAAAAGTGTAAGATTTATTAAAATAAATGTTTATAAAGTACAAAGATAACAAAAGAAGTCAGAGCTTCTAAACAATTACATAGGTCCAGAACCTATGGAAAGAAAAGGAATTAAAGAATTCAAAAGGAAAAGCTTCTAATTCCTGGACAATATACAGGCCCCAAAACTAAACATTTAAGAAGTTCTTTATTAGGTTGGAATGAGCCAGCCACATTATTGAATGACCCAGCTAAGTAATTAACTAAAATCAGCCAGAAAATGCCACTCAACTACATATCTTATTTCATCATCCAGAAACATAGTCGTTAGATAATTTTGTTGTCCTCTTTATCTTTTTGATTGTTAAGATTTTGACTGTTCTGGTAGTTCCAAAACAGGTTTTATTTATATTTAGTCTAGTAGTAAAAGTAAGGGGTCATCTGATTATGTGGATGGGATAGGGTCATTTCTTAAGGCTGAGGTATATATTTTGTACTGTGACCCTTAGTGGGGAGAGAATATCTGTCAATGTTCTGAAGCTTGCACACAAACATGAGTATCTATAGACCTGGCCATGATACCCACTAATGTCCAAGGTGGCACACAGATGCCTTTTGGGAATCAATACTTACCTTTTCATGTTGTGTCTCTAAGCAGTTTTCTAGTATTATAAAGGTCTGAGTGGGGTTTGTGAAGCTAATTATTGTACACTGTCTCATCTATTTATGGTGGCACTGTGGAATAGGAGCTTGAGCGAGAGTTTGCACAATATAGACCGAGATTTGATTTTTTGAAAATGCAATGATCTGGATTCCCATGCTCTCTTAATGCAGCCCTAGGATATGTGAGTGCTGCAGTCTTCTCTAACAGCAACCCCTCAGGTGTACAAGCCATTAATGAAGAGTTCTGGGATTTTCTATTTGCCCTTTCTACATTATGTGAAGTCTTTGTTTATATTTGATATCAAATAAGGAACAATGAAGATAGATGATGTATAATTAGTAACTTGTTTTATTTGTAAGTCCATCATGCATCTCCACACATCATTTCTTTGCCATATGCTTTCTGCTTTGTTTGGGAATTTTTTGTTTACCTGTTTGTTTCATAAAGGGAAAAATAAAATGAGTAAATTTGGGTGGGTGATAAGGTAGGGACAAATTTGGGGAAAGAAAACCATGATCATAATATATTGTATGATTTTTTTTCAATTAATGTTTAACGATAACATAAGAGAATAAGAGTAAAGTGAAAGATAAGCTCCTACAGTACTTCTCCCTCCCAAATTGCACATCAACTCCAGCATGCATCAAAGCACTCTCTGCTATCACTAAGGAAATTAGTTGAGGAACAAGACCTGCCTTCAGTACAATAAAATGAAAGAAAATGTACAGAAGTAGGAATCAAAGAATTAACCATGTCATCCTTTCCCCAACTTTTAATAAACCAGCTGCCACAGAGATGCCTCCATTTAAGATGGAAAGAAAATTAAATGTGGGGCTTATACTTGAAATCCTGTACCAGGTCTGGCCCAGTGAACTCCAGATAATGACACTATGTGTCATTATTGAATATGATTGAATAGTTAAACTTGCTTGAGATTTGCTTTTCATTTTGTCTGGTCTTTGCTATTTTCCTAGTCCTTCCTTTTGAGATAGTAATGTTTACTCTGTGACATTGTACATTACAAATATGTAACTTGTGTTTTTAGTTTCATGGGTGATGGAGTGATGTTATGCATTCTAAATGTTAATTAGCCTGGTCCCAGAAGCCTGCTTGCTGTACACCAAGTGAAGCTATGCTACCTTTCTTGTTAACCACTGTCTCTGACTCGTTAAATAAATGCTGAGGCCTGAGATTAGGCAAAGACAGAGGTAGGCGGGACTAAGGTGCTTGGACTTCTGAAACAGGGAGGTTGATGGGTAGAAGAAGTCTCTGGGAGAAGCCAAGAGCAGGAAGAAGGAGACACATGATGGGGCAGCTGGAAGAATATCATTCCATGTGGCCTGGAACATCAGCACAGCATGGAGAATAGCAGTCCAAGGGGACATATGTATATATGGGGTTATATTTTGGGAATAGAATTAAGAGCTAGCTTAGATGGGCTAAGATTACACAATCCAGACCAAGGCTTGTTAAAATCCATCGGGTGTCTTTGTGACCTCATTTATAATGGTGAGTTAAGAATTAACACTGCAGACCTTTTAAAAAAAGAATATAAATAATGGCAAATAATTAGCCATTTTCTACACATGGAAGCTCATAGTTAAAAAATTAATTTAAGTCTCAGTGAAGACTTTGAATTTTGTACTTTTGGACAGTATTGGTTCTCTCAGAGAACATGGAAACTCTTGAACTTGGTCTGGATAAATTTCATATTAGAAGATGATCATGAGGATATAGGTTGAGAAGCAGAATACTATAATTTGGACATGAAATGTCCCCACGAGTTCATATGGCCATTTGTTCTCTAGCTAGTGGTAGTATTTTGAGAGGCTTGGTAACCTAAACAGACCATTAAATTTTTTATTTTGAGGATTATAGGTTCTTCTGTTTCCAATCTAATTCTCAGATTCCTGATTAGCCATAATATGACAAACATTAGTCTAATTCCCATCACTATGAACAGAGTTTCTCTTTTTACCATGCCTTCCAAGCTATGAAGGACTGACCTCTGAAGTTCTGACAACAATAATTCTATCCTCCACTCAATCATTTCTTCCAAGTAATTTGGTTACAGCATTGAGTGAAGTACCTACTATATCCATAATGCTTACCACCAGGAGAATACCCACAAGCTAAATCTTTGAACCTTTCCCATGCCTTCTCTTACTGTCATGTCTCTCATGCCATATGAAATGATGCTTTTGAACTGTAAATTAGAATTAACCCTTTCTCCTTAAACAGCTTCTTATGAAGTATATGATCATGGCAATGAAAAATGTAAATAATACAAAAACTTGAGAATACAGCACATGTTTAATGCTTATTCTAATAAAAATCAAAAAAATCTCATTATTATGTTTTGAATTTGTGATTCCCTCACTGGCTTACGTTTTGTATTGTCCTACTTATTGACACCATTTAGGGAATTCTGGGAACTTTAAGAAATGAGTTTTACTGGAGGAAGCATATAACTTGAAGTAGGTTCTTAGTTATACTTTCCCTGGACCTAGCCTAAATTCTCCTTTTATATGATTCCTAACCACCAAAACATGAACCACATTGATCTACTCTGCCCTAACTGCCATGATGGTCTGTAGTTTATAGAAACAATGGAGTTTTATTCAGTGATGAAGAATGAAATTATGTCATTTATAGGAAAATACATGCAATCAAACATCACATATGTGAAATAGTTCAGAATCAAAAAGACAAATACCACATGTACTCCCTAAATTGTGTATCCTAGATTTTATATAGATACATAAAAATAAGTTTCTGTATATAATTTTAAAGTGAGATTATATTAAGGAAGAAAGACCACTATCAGAAGGTTAAAGAGGGGACACAGAGAAGGTTTAGGAGTGAATATGTTCAAAGTATATAATATAATTGCATAAAATGTCTTTATGGAACTCATTACTATATACAATGAATATACACTAATAAATTCATAAAATTTTAGATGAAATACAATAAATTGATAGTCTACCTCCCACTTATACTTGTTTTCTCCTCTTATGTTGTATTTCTCTTCTATTCATAAAAATATGAATATCAAAACAGATAGAAAATGGGTCAACAATCTTGACAATAAAGAACACTTTATTTTGAATTCCTTAAATTAAACATTTAATAAATATTTTCCAACAAGAGAAAAAGAAGGGATCCAAGATGCAGCAGCCTGCACAGATGCATTTTGAATGTGGGGAAAACAGCTATAACACCACAGAGACATAAGACACTGAGCAAGAATCTGAGTGGTCGGAACCCACTGGGTTTCACCCAGTGACCATTAAGAGTCCCTGGGCAAAAATCTACTCTCTCGGACACTCAAAAACAGACCAGTAGAAACTGCAGAAGCCGCTGAATCCAGGAATCATCACCAGGAGAGGGATGGGGTAAGAACCACTCAAATACCCAGAGAGCAGCTCCGAACCCCAGACAGGGTTACTCACCAGCCTCTTGGGCTCCCAGATTCCACACAGGCATTCTGACACCAAGGGAAAGATTAGCAGAGCTGTGGGAATGGATATATTCCCAGCAGAACCATTGTGGCCATGGGCCACAGCACGTTCTGAGCTGAGGGGTAGCAGCAGGAACACAGTGCAGTGGTGTCCTGGCACACACAAGCATATTTGGGCTTCCCCAGAGGATTGTTGGACCCACAGGCCCCTCTATTGGATTTGCAGTCACTGAGAAGAACACTGCAGCTAGATAGAGCAGCGGGGTACAGTTCCGGCAGCAAGTTACGCTGTCCGCAGGACTGCAGGGTCCTGGTGGCTCTAATTCCCAGTATCCACAGGCCAGCTCCAGCACAGAGGTTAGAGTGGTGAGATAAGAGTGGGCAGAAAGGCGGGTGGCCAGGTTGGGAGGCTGCTTATATCTCCAAGGGTTCCAAGCCCTAGGAGGTTGTGTGGTTAATATTGGACTTGTTGGCTAGTGGTGGCTCTCCCAGCAGGAAACCGTATCTTCAGCATATATAGTTCCACCCTGAAACAGTGAGGTCTTGGCCTGGGTGCACTGCTGAGTGACTCAGACTAAAGGGCCTAGTGCTTAGGGCTGAGAGGAACAAAGGTGCCCTGGGGACCATCTAGACAGAGGCAAGCCCATCTGGGCCAGCCCAGCAGGGACAACAAATAACTCAGTACTGGAAATATAGACACAGAAAGATCAGATTCACCAGATATAAACACTGAGTGCCTCCCACTGGGAAACTGTACTCCCTCCCTGTCAGATCCTTTCAGGACTCCAGCTAGCGGACTCAACCCCCAAACTTAGGACCTCCAGAATCCACAGCATCTGTGCCTGGACACCCAGGAGCATACCAGCAGATCAGCTATATGCTGAATGCCCAGACTTCAACAGAGAGAGCACTGACTCGGGAGCAGTGAAACAATCCAGGGCCATTCCTCATTGCCTGGGAATGGGCTATACCAGCTAACAGTGCTTCTGGCTATTAGATGCACATTGATCCTGAGAACCCCCTGAGAGCAGCTTGGGGGTTCCACAAACACAGTCCGAGAAGTAAGATGCAGGGGAGATAAAGCCCCAGCCAACAGTTTGTGGCCTGCCAACCTGTGCTGTCATCTATACGAAGATCAGTTGGATCCCAGGAACACATCCCACCACAACCCCTCACATGAGTCCCCAATTGGGACAAAACAGGAAGGGGTGATCTCTGGGAGACACACTAAGAACAAACCTTCACCCAAGGCCCCATCCAGCCTGTGGAAAGCTATAGATCACCAAGCTATAGGACTTCTACACCAAAGCTCCCTTCTTGGCACCAAGCCCAGAAGGCACCAGGAACAAACAGCTAACAACAACCAAATGGCTAAAAGTGAGCAAAAGAACAGATCCAACAAAAAATCAGGGAATTATGACTCCAACAAAATGCAGCTATGCTAGTACAGCAAGCTCTGACCACTCCACCACAGTTGAAACACATGAAAAACGATGACAAACCTATATTATGGAAAGTGATAGAGCCCTTTCAAGAAGAATTTAAATCTCTGAAGGAATTCAAAGATTCCACAATTTTACAAGCGAAAGCAACAGAGGATGCCATTAGAGATCTCCAAGCCAAAGTGGCTCAACTTGAACAGGAAATAGACAAGGCAACAAGGAAATTGGAGCAGGAAACATATAAAATGTTTCAAGACTTGAAATGGGAAGTAGAAGCAATAAATAAAACACAGACAGACGTAAGCGTGGAAGTGGAGAATCAAGGAAAGAGAACAGGAACTACAGACATGAGTATCAAAAATAGGCTACAAGAGATGGAAGGCAGGATCTCAGGCATGAAAGATTCAATGGAAGAAATCAGTATAACAACCAAAGAAAACAAGAAATCTAAAAAAGTTCTCACACATAACATCCAAGAAATCAAGGACTCAATGAAAAGACAGAACCTAAGAATTATAGGCATAGAGGAAAGGGAAGACTACTGACTCCAAGGTCCAGCAAACATCTTCAACAAAATCATAGAAGAAAACTTCCCAAACCTAAAGAAAGTGATACCAGTAAAATTCCAAGAGGCATACAGAACACCAAACAGATTGGATCAGAAAAGAAACTCCTCTCGCCACATAATAATTGAAACCCCAAATGTTCAGAACAAAGAAAGAACATTAAAAGATGTAAGAGAAAAAGGTCAAGTAACATATAATGGCAAACCCATCAGAATTTCTCAAAAACGTTAAAAGCCAGAAGGGGCTGGGAAGATGTCCTACAAGCTCTGAGAGAACATAGGTACCCAGCCAGACTACTATGCCCAGCAAAACTCTCTATCAACATAGATGGAGAAAACAAGATATTCCATGAGAAAATCAAATTGAAACAGGATTTACCAACAAATCCAGCCCTACAGAAGATCCTAGAAGGAAAATTCCAACTCAGAGGAGAAAAATACACCCAAGAAAGCAGAGGAAGCAAAAAACCCACTGCAGCTAAACCAAAAAAACAGAACCACCACCTACACCAAAATAATGGGAAATAACAACCTTTGGTCATTAATATCCATCAACATCAATGGACAAAACTCCCAATAAAAAGACATAGGCTTACAGATTGGATCCATAAACAATACCCATTATTTTGCTTCATAAAAGAACATCTGACATAGGGCTAATGTCCAAAATTTACAAAGAACTCAAGAAATTAAATGCCAAGAAACCAAATAATCCAATTAAAAAATGGGAGAAAGAGCTAAACAGAGAATTCATAAAGGAGGAATTCCTAAAGGCTGAGAGACACTTGAAGAAATGCTCAGCATACTTAATCATCAGAGAAATGCAACTCAAGATGACTCTAAGATTCCATCTCACACCTGTCAGAATGGCTAAAATCAAAAGCTCAAATGACAGCACATGCTGGCAAGGGTGTAGAGAAAGGGGAACCCTCCTCCATTGCTGGTGGGAGTGCAGGCTTTTGCAACCACTATGGAGGTCAGTCTGGTGATGTCTTAGAAAACTTGGAATAGCTCTGCCTCGGGACCCAGCCATACCACTTCTAGGTATACATCCAAATGACTCCTCACCGAGTCACAAGGAAGTTACCTCATCTATGTTCATAGCTGTCGCATCCCCCTGACCAGCAGGAAAGACAACCACGATTCTTCTTCAAGCAGTTTATTCAGGAACCTTGTACATCCGCTTTCTTTTTTTCCTCTCTTCCCCCAAGCCCTTATATGCCTACTCAAACCCAATCAGATCATGCCACCTAGCAATCCAAGACAGGCTCACAAAAGGAGGAAGCACACCGGGCTAGGCAGCCACTACCAAATAAGGCTTGTTTACAGCTAAGCTTGACCTTTCTGGCATTAAGCAAGGCGCCATCTTAGGGTTGTGGCGCTCCACACATAGCAGCCTTATTAGTAATAGCTAGAAACTGGAAACAACCCATATGTTTCTCAACTGAAGAATGGAATAAAAAACTATGGTACATCTACACAATGGAATACTACTCAGCTATCAGAAACAAGGAAATTATGCAATTTGCACCCAAATGTATGAAGCCAGAAAAGCTCATTCTGAGTGAGCTAACCCAGACTCAGAAGGATGCACATGGCATCTATTCACTTATAGTCAGATTTTAGCCTTATAGTACAGGATATCTATCTATACTACAACCAATGCACCAAAGGGAACAGGAATATAGACTTTTTCTTCCTGTCAATAAGACACTTTGCCCTAGTGGTGCTGCCGTGTAGGCCCCCAGAGTATGAGGAGGCTCTTGACCATCATAAGACTGCTGAACTGGGGCGAGGGACAGTTATGTGGGGACACTCCACTCCAGAGGAGTGGGATGGAAGGGTTAGGGGTTATAGGGTGGGAGGGCGGGACTGAGAAGGGTGGAAAGAGGACACTATGATGGAGATGTAATCTGAAGCAATAAATAAATCAATTTATAAAAAAAAGAAACGCATCTCACTAACAAAGATAGATGCTACCTCAGAGTAAAGGGCTGGGATAAGATTTTCCAAGCAAATGGACCCAGTAAGCAAGCTAGAATAGCCATCTTAATATCAAACACAGTACACTTCCAACTGAGGTTAATCAAAAAAGATAGAGAAGTGCATTACATTCTCGTTAAAGGAAATATTCATCAAGAGGACATCTCAATATTGAATATTTTGCCCCAAACAAAAAGGCACCCACATTTGCAAAAGAAAATCTTCTAAAGCTTAAATCACACATCAATCCCCACACATTAATAGTGGGAAACTTCAACACCCCACTCACAACAATGGACAGGTCATCAAGACATAAACCACACAGAGAAATAATGAGTTTAACAGAGGTCATGAACCAAATGGACCTAAAAGATATCTACAGAACTTTTCACCCAAACACAGAACACACCTTTTTCTTAGCACTGCATGGAACCTTCTCCAAAATCGGCCATATAGTCAGACACAAAGTAAGCCTCAACAGATACAAGAAAATTGAAATAACACCTTGTACCTTATCAGACCACCATGGATTAAAGCTGGTCTTCAACAACAAGAGAAACAACAGAAAGCCTACACACACATGGCAATTGAACAACTCTTTACTTGATGACTACTGGGTCAGGGAAGAAATAAAGAAGGAAATCAAAGACTTCTTAAAATCCAACGAAAATGAAGGCATAACATACCCAAACCTATGGGACACAATGAAAGCTGTGCTACGAGGAAAGTTCATAGCACTAAGTGCCTTCAAAAAGAAAATTGTGACAGCTCATATTAGCGAATTAACAGCTGAACTGGGTGAATTGGAAAAAAAAAAGAAGCAAACACTCCCAAGAAGAGCAGAAGGCAGGAAATCATCAAACTTAGGGCTGAAATCAACAACTTAGAAACCAAAAGAATGATACAAAGAATCAATGAACCCGAGTTGGTTCTTTGAGAAAATCAACAAAATAGACAAACCCATAGCCAAATTAACTAGGAGGCAGAGGAAAAAAACCCACATCAAAAAATCAGAAATGAAAAGCGAGAAGTAACAACAGATATTGAGGAATTACAGAGAATCTTTAGGTCCTACTTTAAAAATCTATACTCCACCAAATTTGAAAACCTAAGTGAAATTGACTATTTTCTTGATAGATTCCAACTTCCAAAGCTAAATCAAGATTAAATCAGGTTAACAGATTAAACAGCCCTATAATCCCTAAGGAAATAGAAATAGTCATGAAAAATCTCCCAACCAAAAAAAAGCCCAGGGCCACATGGCTTCAGTCCAGAATTCTACCAGACCTTGAAAGAAGAGCTAATACCAATACTCTTCAAACTCTTCCACAAAATCAAATCTGAAAGAACACTGCCAAACTCATTCTTTGAGACCCCAGTCACCCTGATACCTAAACCACACAAATACACAACAAAAAAAGAGACCTTCGGACCAATCTCCCCCATGAATATAGATGCAAAAATACTTAATAAAATACTGGCAAACCGAAACCAAGAACACATCAAAAGTATCATACACCATGATCAAGTAGACTTCATCTCAGGGATGCAGGGATGTTTCAACATATGAAAATCTATCAAAATAATTCACCATATAAACAAGTTGAAGGAAAAAAAATCACATGATAATCTTGCTAGATGTTGATAAAGCATTTGACAAAAATCCAAAACCCCTTCATGCTAAAAGTCCTGGAGAGAATGGGCATACAAGGACCATACCTAGAAATAATAAAGGCAGTGCATAGCAAGCCAGTAGCCAACATCAAATTAAATGGAGAGAAACTTGAAACATTTCCTCTAAACTCAGGGACAAGATAAGGATGCCCACTTTCACCATATCTCTTCAACATAATACTTGAAGTATTATAATACTTATTGCTAGAGCAATAAGACAGCTAAAGGAGATCAAGGGGATAAAAATTGGAAACGAAGAAGTCAAATTATCCCTATTTGCAGATGATATGATAATATACATAAGAGACCCCAAAAATTCCACCAGAGAACTCTAACAGCTGGTAAACACCTTCAGGAAGGGGGCTGGATACAAAATTAATTCAAAAAATCAGAAACCCTTCTTTTTACAACAAATAAATGGGCTGAGAAAGAAATTAGGGAAACAACACCCATCACAATAGCCACAAACAATATAAAATACCTGGGGGTAAGTCTAACCAAGCAAGTAAAAAACCTGTATGACAAGAACTTCAAGTCCCTGAAGAAAGAAATTGAAGAGACCATCAGAAGATGGAAAGATCTCCCATGCTCATGGATAGGTAGGATAAACATAATAAAAATGGCCATCCTACCAAGAGCAGTATACAGATTCAATGCAATTACTATCCAAATGCCAACACAATTCTTTATAGACCTAGAAAAAGCAATTCTCAACTTCATATGGGATAACAAAAAAACAAGAATAGCTAAATCAATCCTGTACAAATAAAAAACATCTGGAGGTATCACCATCCCAGATTTCAAGCTGTACTACAAAGCAAAAGTCATAAAACCAGCATGGTACTGGTACAGAATCAGACCAGTGGATCAATGGAATCAAACTGAAAACCCAGGAATGAAGCCACACACCTATGATTGTAGGAGTTAGATAAATTAGATTTAGAAAATATATAGGAGTTTCTGATAATGTCTCTTAATTCGGGGCCTGAAGAGCATTATCAGCATGAAGTAAGCAAAAACAGGAAAGACTCAATAGACTGAAAAACAAGGTTGAAGTCAGGAAAACAGGAAAGATTTAATGGACTTGAAGAAACAAAGTATCTGGCCTGACATTGTTTTCAGCTGCTAAGTGGGCGCAGCCCAAATTAAGTTGAAACAGAGTTCCTCCTATTTAAGGACAGTGCATGGAGCCCAAAAGAAGAAGAGGCCCCTGATGCTAGAGAACTCCAAGAGTCCTGCTGAAAAAAGGGCTGGCCATTGACGGCCACCTCTCTCCCTGAAGCAGAAAGAAGCCGGTGAGCAAAGAAAGCCTGAGCAAGACATCAAAAGGCCAAGGACTGGACCCTGTGGCTCAGCTTTTGCCTAGAGGGGTTTGATCTGTCCGATCAGTGGCCTAGGGGAAACTGTGCCTGGCTTTAAGGACTGAGGCAGAGCAGCTGAGTTCCTGATTCAAAAGAAGTAAGTTGGCCTGCAGACGGCTGAGGTCTCCCACAGAGAAGAAAGCATGAAGCCTTATTTAAGGTGAGACTGCAATAACCAACTTACCCTGACGAACCTGCATCTGAGAGATCCAGAAAAAGGACTGCTAAGTGCGTTCAAGAATCTACAACAAAGACTGTGTTCCTGGCGACTGAGGACCTGCCCCAGAGACTGTATCATTCTAAAAGGTTATGAATGTAGTTGTTATAATTATCAATAGGTTTAGTGGATAGGTTAAAGGGGTTGCAGGAATTTATAGGATTAATAGATAAGAAATTGTTGGTGTTTGTGATAAGTGAATTTAGTAATAAATAAATAAGTGTTAAATAATAATTTAAAAGTTCGGTTACATATGATCACTTAATTTTTGAAAAAGAAGCCAAAACCATACAATGGAAAAATGAAAACATCTTCAACAAATGGTGCTGGTCCAACTGGATGTCCACATGTAAAAGAATGAAATTATACTGATACTTAATCACCTTGTATAAAACTTAAGTCCAAGTGGATCAAAGACCTTAACATAAGGTCTGACACACTAAATCTAATAGAAGAGAAAGTGGGGGAAACCCTGTAACTCATTGGCACAGGTGACAATTTCCTGAACAGAACATCAATAGCTCAGGATCTAAGACCAACAATCAATAAATGGAACCTCATTAAACTGAAAAGCTTCTGTAAGGCAAAAGAAACTGTCATTTGAACAAAACAGCAGCCTACAGATTGGGAAAAAAATCTTCACCAACCCCACACTGACAGAGGGCTAATTTCCATAATTTACAAAGAACTCAAGAAATTAAATGCCAAGAAACCAAATAATCCAGTCAAAAATGGGGAACAGGGCTAAAAAGAGAATTCACAATGGAGGAATTCCTAATGGCTGAGAGACACTTGAAGAAATGCTGAGTATCCTTAGTCATCAGAGAAATGCAACTCAAGACGACTCTGAGATTCCATCTCACACCTGTCAGAATGACTAACATCAAAAGTTCATATGACAGCACATGCTGGTAAGGCTGTGGAGAAAGGATAACTCTCCTCCATTGCTGGTGGGAGTACAGATTTGTGCAACTACTATGGAGGTCAGTCTGGTGATGTCTTAGAAAACTTGGAATAGCTCTGCCTCGGGACCCAGCCATACCAATTCTGGGTATACATCCAAATGATTCCTCAACAAATCACAAGGAAGTTTCCTCATCTTGTTCATAGCAGCCTTATTTGTAATAGCTAGAAACTGGAAACAACCCAGATTTCCCTCAACTGAAGAATAGATTTTAAAACTGTGGTACATCTACACAATGGAATACTACTCAG
>CAJQZJ010010337.1:0-10461 GCA_907164525.1 Lophiomys imhausi
GTCTGCAAGGCTGGATCATCTGGGCCACTCATCTTCTTTGGTGTCTGCTCTGTTTTCTGCTGAGGTTTCCGTTGTCCAGTTGTCCCTTTTATTAGCTCATGATTTCAGGGCTTATCTCTTTGATCTGGGGTCAGTTGGAAGATTGTTTCTCTGCTCTTTGTCAGCTCACAGGTTAGCTGCAATCATGTGGATTTAAATGGGATTAATTATTTGTCTGATAGCCAGCCCTGGCTTATGACTGAGCTTGCTGTCTGTACAGACATCTTTTGTTCAAAGGAGAAGAATGTAAGGTATTATGGGGGCCAAAAAAGAAAATGGAAAGTGATCAATACAAGTACCTTCAGATATCTGTCTACTATAAATCTTCTCCTGCCCTCCTTGGTCAAAGACAAGGCAGTCAAATCAAATGGATATTTGCAGTAATTTTCCACAATCATGGATACTAAGAGGAGAAAGTGATTTCAAGTTATTATTGCAACCATCAACCATAGACAAACATCAGTGAATGAGCCAGACAAAGTAGTTTAATCCTTAGTTGAAGAGTAGCTGAAAGTAACCACAAAAAACACGCTTTCAGACTCGTGTAGTTAGGTACAAGCTTACAGAACTATTTTTATGCAATCACGCTTATGTTCTAGAACCAAAAATATGCGTCCTCAGAAACTACATGCTGCAAAAGAAGTTGACAAAGCACACATTAACTGTAGAGAAGGCTGTTAAAGGAGGCAAAGCAAGAGGAATGCAAAGAACAGATTGTAATCTGTATTTATCCCACTGTGATCTGAAACAATATCCCGTTACATTGTTCAGGCTTAGCTATGCTTCTTAATGTGCGGATTATCAGAATAGCAATTCTCTGAGGGATGTGTATACAAATACAAAGGAAATTAGGCTGTGTTCCTAAACAATACTTGGTAGATCATAGCTTTATCATCTTCTTTTCCACACCCCAGTCAGAAGCAGTCTTTCCTCACTACCTGTTCTGCAGGTCTATGGTTTCACTATTATCAAGGCTTGGGTATTCATTCTTGAATGGCCTGTGACACTGATAGTTTTTCTTCATTGAGGTTATTGTGACTATTCATACACAATGGGCACAATACTGGGTGAGGTTCAGGAATTTTTAACACCTCCCTCTCTTCTTTTACTATATAGCATTGTGCCAGGTTTTCAAGATCTTTATCAACAACCCACACGATATGGGAGCCTTTCTTTGCCAGCAGCTTCTCTTCAAGTTTTAAACACAATATTAGTTAGCAGATACAATTTTCACTTTCTGTAGATCTCTTAGTCTCTTCTTATATAAGTATCCACTCCATATAAACAAAGATCATTACATAACATGAATCTTAATATTTAAAATATCATGACTCATTCCCTATGGGACAAACAATGATCAGAAACAGCCATCGTTGTATTATTTGATGCCCCTATTCATATTGCCCACCTACTTTTTACATGTTTAATTCAAAGTTTATATCACACTTTGAGGGATAGAAGCTTATTCACAAACAGGATTATCTCTAAGCCACAGCTTTAGTTAAGCTTTTAAAAATCCATTTTTATACCCTTAATGTAAAGTAGCTTTCAGTGACACTATAATAGTGGTATCAATAAATCCATGATGATGTGCTCACCAACTCTCCTTTCTTTTCTTAAATGTAGTCCTTCATCCAAGGGATAATCCGTAGGGTCTGTTGATAGTAAACCAGAGAGTCTGTGAATCCATAGACATTGGTGTAACAGAGGCAGTGTAAGCAAAATATTGCTGACTTTGCACAGGGAAACAATTGTTATGAAAATTCATGTGGGACTCTAGGTGTGATTTGGGGCTGACTGAATATTGTGGCAATTAAATCATTCTTACCTATTCAGAAAAATTCTTCCTTTGAAAATTAACGATTATTTTTCTAGATCTTTCAAAGAGTTCAGTCATCACAGAAGATATTGATTATTTGGGGTAATAAATACTTAATTTTACTTCAGTAAATAGTGAAATTTTTCCTCTCAATATTTTCCCTAGACAAACATGATATTTCTACATCCCATGACTGGATTCAAAATTCACAAAGTTCTCCCAACAGTGTACTAAGATATGAACTTAGTGTGTAGTGCAAATTATTATACTCTAGGCCGTGGGATTGCAACTCCATGTCAACAATGACTTCTTTGCTAGCTTCATATTTTGTTCCGGTAAGATCTGCCTTAACCATGGTTACTCAGGTTCTACTCCTTTGAGTAATTATGCCTAAGCTTTCTTTGTGATTCATTCTCCTTTGTATATTTGCAAGAAACAAGTCCTTTGAAATGATTCATGTTGAGCCTTGTTGAGGGGTATACAAATATCATCAAGAAAGACAAGATGAGCCAAACCACCAGCTGAAGTTAAGAGAAGTTACAAGTTTGACTGTCTTAAGGCCATCTA
Organism: Lophiomys imhausi; assembly: GCA_907164525.1. NCBI lineage: Eukaryota > Metazoa > Chordata > Mammalia > Rodentia > Muridae > Lophiomys > Lophiomys imhausi. Next base: position 2,426 of record CAJQZJ010010337.1, read on the forward strand.
TCTAAGTATCCCAATACAAGATTCATGAGATTTAATGAGATGGTATTCATCCTTCACTAAGATTTTTCTATTCTAATACTAGCCCTGGGCTTATAATTTAAACTATCTTCAGAATATCTGAGAAGAGGGCATTTAATTTTTTTTTTTTACTATGCCTTAAATTGTAAGTTGATGGATTGAGGTCAGTATTTTCTTTCTTTATTACTAGAATATCAGCAAAGTTTCTTTGTGTTCTTGGATTTCCATTATTCACTAAAATTACTGGAAAAGCTAGAGATATAGTGAAAGTCAGCATATCATCTACCTGTGTTCTATCTATTCTACCATAGGTAATGCTGTTTTTATGTCACAAATTATGCACATTTTACTTACGATTGTAGGAGGCAGTGTGTTGACACCTAGTCCCTTTGCCTAGTCTGCTTTGTCACCCCAGGACCTCATTGGGTTCCTAAGGATAACTATACAAATTTATTTAAATTTTCCAAGAGAAGAACCAAGACAAGTATGTCTATGTGATCAAAAGTAATCTGTCTGTATTCAAAATTTTATAACCATGGATTCTCCTAACTATAAACAGAAAGTATTTAGAAAAATATGTATCAATATTAAACATATTGAGTTCCTTCTTTTCATCATCTTCTATGTAATCTTGTCTAATGCCTATCTATATTGCAGTAGATATTGTAGGCAATTTAGAAATGTGTTAAAGTTCAGAAAATGATATTAATAGGTTATATGAAAATGATAAGCCATCATATATAAGGAATTGAACAGCCACAGATTTGGTTTCCTGCAAGGCTCTTCCAAGTAACTCCCTGTAAACACTGAAGAATTAACAGTAAGAAAGTACTTATAGCCAGGAGATGCCCTTTGGTGATGGCTTAAGCATAACAGGGCAAGAAAGTGATTGTCCAGCAGGTCCATCATCTCTGGCAAAATCTGGCAAAGTCTAAATCTCAGCGGACCACATATTCAGGTAAGATATCAGTTCTCTACCTCAAATCAAGGGTGGCAAATTGGTTTATCCTAAAATGCACTGAATTACCTGCCAAAGAGAGAAGTTTGTAGATATTCATGTCTCTTTAGCTATTTGGATACCATGAAAACATTCCTCTAGAAAGAACACATAGTGGCTATTGAATGTGAAATCCAACCAAAACCTGGGTCAAAAAGAAATTGAGGGGGATGCTCTGCAAGGGATTCGCAGTTTATGAAAGTGGATTCACTTCCCTTGTTCTATTGCAGAATGCAAAGTCATCTGTGCCTTATTTGGCAATACGCACTGAACTCAGTCATAGAAATTTTATTGTAGTTATTAAAACTTGATCTAGTGCCACAATTCCCTATGTATAAAACAGTTGTATGATTTACTTGAAAATATTGATATTATTGAATACTATAAACTTTTGCAATGATAAGAATATATACTTCAATGCAGATGTGTTGATGTTGGTCAAAGTAGCTACCCATAGTTTGACAAAATTCTTTCAACACTGTAAAAGATAATTCTTACAAAAGAATATTAGTAACTCACCCTTTTTTCTTTTATTGAGGTCAATAGATGACTTCTTTTATCTTTCAGTTGTACTAACCAGTGGATTTTAATGTATTTATACAATAGATTTCTAATCTATTTCATTAATAAAATTAAGTTTAATGAAACTTTAATGTATATTATAAAATGATTAAAATGTCCTTTAAAATGAATAACAATTTAAATACTTTATTTTGCACATTCAAATTTTAACTATCAAATTTCATAACGCAACTATAGAAATAATATTGGTTGATAATTTTGCCAATGTAAGGCATACCTTTACTTGTGAAAGGTACAATTACTGATAACACAAGACTGATCATGACTTACTCGTTTTAAAAATAATACACGACAAATATAATGTTTGTCAGATTTAGACAGCACACTCTTTATTCCCTGTGACCATTGCTATGTCTTTGCCCAATGGAACAATAAAGTGGATGCACAGATTTCTTTATAATGGTTTTTGGAATTCTACATAAAAAGCATGTGTGATAACTGAGGTACATGTGACACTTCATTAACCTTCATTTAATGGTTCAAAGACTTAAATGAAATATTAACTAAATCAAGCTGTAGAAATCTCATCTTGTAGAAATCCATAAAAAGACGTAATTTCAGTGCCTAGCCCTCGCTAGACAGGGGTAGCAGATCAGCAAGTACGTGGTGGAGAAATGGGAGAGAAAGAAGCTTGAGAGGTTTGTAGACTAGAAGAGAAGCAGAACTGAAGAAGTGACTGTGATGTGGAACAGCCTTATGTGAGAGACCTGCATTGCTATCTAAGACCATGATGATGGACGTTGGCCATGCCTGGGTCTGTGATCCTACTGCAGTCCAGGTCTTTGTTGATGTCCATGGCTGTGTTATTGCTGAAGGAAATGCAGATGTCACAGGTCTATACTGCAGCCTGAAGTTATACTGAAGTCCAAGGGTTGTACTGAGTTGGCCGTTTCTGTCACCAGCCTTGGCATGGCCTAGCCCCTGCCCTTGGTCAGCAAAAGAGCTGGCTTTGGTTGTGTGTGCAAGGGAGAACTGGAGTGCCCAAAGGAGCTGCTCCTGCAGATCCAGAGCAGCAGAGTCTCCAGGACTCAGAGCAACAACAGGATATTGGAGAGTCTTTATGAGGGCCTCTCTATTGATGATGTAGCAGATGCCAGAGGACTTGAACTACACTATTGCTCATGGCAGGGAACATTCTCCAGTAAAGCTGTTGGGCAAAGGAGTGAACTGCATGACACACTTCAGCTTCCAATGTCACTACAAAGAACATAGTTATGTGATGAAGTGGTGAGAAAGACCGAGGGGCAGAATGATACATGCACAGAACTGTGCTTCTGATAGAGGAGCAGGTTATTGTCCAGAGGTGTTGACTGGATGGTGTTTGTTTCTTTTTTTTTGTTTGTTTGTTTACTAATATTTATTTTTATTTTTTATTTTATTTTGGGGAGAAAATTATAAGGGTAAAGGGTAGATTTGGAAGGACTGGAAAATCAGTGGGGCTGGGTATATGATGGGAAATACCCAGTTTCAACAAGAAATATGTTTTTTTAAGTCACAATCTCATCATAAAGATAATAATGTGAGATCACACTGCTGAAGTTTTGCATCACAGTTCTTTGGTGTTAATGAAGCAGACAACCGATTTTCAAATCACATGTTTAGATTCTTTTTCATTATGTCTTCCTAAGAAAGACAAAAGAAAACCCAATGAACTGAGAACATTGTTATAATGTGTTAACTTGTTTATGGTTGTCTATGGCATTTCTCAAGACAGGTTCTTCCCTTTTCTTATATAGCTCTTCCCCATTCTTAGCATTACATGTGAAATTAGCATAAATGTATTGGATGTATGAGTTATTTTTCTTGTTGCTCTGACAAAATACAGAACACAATAAACTTAAAAGAAGAAGGATTTGCTCAGTTTCATGGTTTCAGATGATTTCAGTCCACTGAGGTAGAGGATACATGGTGATAAAAGAAAGCGACATCTGTTCCTGGAATTGTGTCTACAACGAAGCAAAGAACATAGTACAGAAACATAGTGTAGTCAATTGGACAGATGAATATAAAAATGTGTCTAATGTCTAAAAACCACATCAATGACCAGCAAGTACCCAAAGATACAATAAAGGAACTTATATTTTGGAGATAAACTACATCTGTCTAATTAAACTTGAGACCTACTCAATGGAAATAAATGTATATATACTATAAATATAGCTTATTGACAGTGGGTAGAAAGATCATGGAATATGGAGGAGAACTTTCTCATACTAGTATAATCTCTCATTAAATCCTTAATAATTATCCATTTTAATAATTTTAACCACTCCTGAGCATACATCCAAATGATCCTTCACCAAACCACAAGGACATCCCCTCAACTATGTTCATAGCAGCTTTATTTGTAATAGAAACTGGAAACAACCCAGATGTCCCTCAGCCAGGGAATGGATTAAAAAAAAAACTGGTACATTTACACAATGAAATACTATTTAGCTACCAGAAACAAGGAAACAGTGCAATTTTCTGTCAAATGGATGGAAGTAGAAAAGCTCACCCTGAGCAAGCTAACCCAGACCCAGAAAGATGCATAAAGCATATATTCACTTATAACTGGATTTTATCATATAGTACAGGATATCTATTCTACAACCAACAGACTAGAAGGAACAGAAACATAGACTTTGTTACCTGTAGTGGGACACTTTGCCCTAGTGGAGCTGCTATATAGGGCCCCAGTGCAAGATGAAGCTGTTAGCCCTCATATGACTGCTGAACTGAAGGGGACTAATATGTAGGGTACCCCACACTGGAGGAGTAGGATAGGTGGGAGAAAAGGAAGATGGTAGGAGGGTGGGACCAGGAGGGGTGGAGGGAGGAGACTGTAATGGAGATGTAAATTGAAGTAATAAATAAACATAAAAAATAAAACAAATAATTTTAAAACTTAAGCATATTTTGAACACATTCTTCTCCCTCCCCCAAATTCCTTAAGATCCTTTTCAAGTCCCCAACCATTCAAGTTTAAGTTCTTTCTAAAACAAACAAACAAACAAACAAAGAAACAAACAAAAAATCTAATGCAACAACAAACGTAAAGGATTCAGAACATGGCTGCTTTGACAAGAGATCACATCCAAAGCCCTTCTAGGTCTGTGTGATCAGGTTGGAATACTGGTGTTGGCACACACCTTTAAATCCCAGCACCTAGAAAACAGAGGCAAGCAGATCTCTGAATTTAAGGCCAACATCCCATGGAGAAAGTTTGAGGTAAACAAAAGCTTAGGTTCAGGAATGATTGTACATGTCTTTAATCCCAAACAATGAAAGTAAAGTTAGTTTGTAGAAGGAAGAACTCATGTTTAAAAGTGATATCTTATTGAGTGGCAGAAAAAGTTAAGAGTCATAGAAAGATAAGATAGAATAGGATAAAACCAACTCTCACCAGTACTGCACAGAAAAGGAAGGCTATTTAAGAACAGCATAAGAAGAAGGAGGGAGGAATTGGAAATCAGTCAGTTCAGTTCTGTTCAGGCAGTTTGGTTGAATCAGTGAGTGGAGAGACAGTGCAGTGGAGCTGAGTTCAGGGTAATTCAGTTCATGGAGTATCAGGCAGCTTTACCAGGAGAGTTTTGCAGAGAGGGGTTGAATGTAGAACAAGCTAAACACAGGTGAACACAGAATGAGCCAGAGAAGGAGATGGAGTCAGAAGATTAGAACAGATTGCTAGAGTTAGTTTGAGGTCAAGAAGGGCAATTAAGTGAGAAACAGAAAGAAGCCATATGAATCAGTGAGCTTGGAGAGGAGTTTTGAGTCAGAACAGCTGAGTTGAAACAGCCAATCGCAAATGAGTTCAAGGTTATTTATTACTTTGTTTCCTATCAGGTTCAATGAACCTGACTCCATGTTGATATGTTTGATCCTTTGGGATTGAGTTTTGTGCTGGGCAATAAGTATAAATTTATGTATGTCTTCTACATACAGATATCTAGTTTGATCAACACCATTTGTTAATGATGCTATTTTTTTCAGTGTATGTTTTAGGTTTCTTTATCAAAAATCAAATCTCCATAGGTGTGTGCATTCATGTCTCAGTCTTCAATTCAATTCCATTGATCAATGTTTTTATTTTATAAATACCATGCTGTTTTTTATTACTATAGCTTGGTAGTACAACTTGAACTCAAAGAATGTAAAACTCCAGTAGGTCTTTTGTTGTTTAACATTGTTTTACCTACTCTGAGTTCTGTATGTTTTCAATTGCAAATTATCATTTCAAGGTCTGTGAAGATTTGCATTAGAATTTCAATGAGAATATCAGTGGATCTGTATATTACTTTTTCCCACACTTATTTATTTCTTCAAGTTACATCTTAATCACAGTCACCTACCTCCTCCCCCTCCAAGTTCCACCTTCCTACCCTCTTCTCCATCCTATCTGCTTTTTCTTTAAATTTGAGGTGTATCATTTTCCTCCAACAGCTCCCCTTTTAGTCCAATAGAAGGCTCTTTTTCTTATAACAATAAATACAATACAAAACAATAAGAATAATTAGGCAATAATTATCAAAATTATAAGATATAAGATACATTCCCAATGTCCAGTCCCTATGTATTTGGCAACTGATAATAATATTCTATTATCTTTCTATCTCAGTGAGTTTAAAGTTCTATACCTAAGTCAATTTCCATCCTAACTTGCATTACCAACTTAAAAACATCTTCTTAGACCTAGAACATCCTTGTAATTTCTAAACAACTTAAAACTTAACTGTGAGACTATAACTTTCTAGTCTTCAACCACATCAGAGATCTGAGAAGGATAAATATATCTGAATAAACAGGAAGTGCAGAGCAAACAGGATCCAAAACTAAGAAATGATAGACAACTAGCTGCTTGGACAGTCCCCCGTTTCTCTCTATAATGTTGGAGAATCTGCCTTTAGCCTTTTGACCCAGTATCTCTGACATATGTTAATTGTAAAGCATGAATTATGAAGGACTTGCCTTCCTGTCTTGGCAGAGCTAGGCTGTTGACTTACCTGCTTCCTAGTTTTGTCCTTTTCGGACAGTATTCTGTCTATAGTTGAAGCAAAGACTTTCTCTTGCCCAGTGACAAGCTTGCCACTAATGCACTACCTCCATATGGGATTATTTGATGCTCATCATCTATTTAGAGTAGAATGTGGGGTGCTGTCAGGAGCTAACATGTTTGAATATCAAAAATCTTAAGTTAAGAAAACATCTTTAAATTCCATATTCTACAGATCTCTTGAGATTTTGGAGACCACTTATCTATCTCCGCATACTTTTTAATTAATTAATTTATTTATTGCTTCAGGTTACATCTCCATTAAAGTGTCCTCTTTCTACCCCTCCTAGTCCTGCCCTTGCACCCTCTACGCCCTAACCCTTCTATAGCACTCCTCTGGAGTGGAGTGTCCCTACATAACAGTCCCCCGCCCCAGTTCAGCAGTCATATGAGGGCCAAGAGCCTCCTCAAACACTGGGGACCTACAAGGCAGCACCATTAGGGAAAAGTGTCTCATTGACAAGGAGAAAAAAAAAGTCTATGTCCACTAATTCAACCATCTCACACTGGAGATTCCTCGATGCTTTTCTTCTACTTGGAGTAGAATAGGGGGTGCTGTCAGGAGCTGATATGTCACGATATCAAAAAAAAATCTTAATTTAAGACCACATCTTTGAATGCCATATTCTGCAGATCTCTTGGGGTTTTTGAAGATGGCCTATCTATCTCTTGTATTTAGATAAGCAAATGTTGCTTGTCTCTTAACAACTTGATTACTGAGTAGCTTAGAGAATATCTGTGATAGACTGTCTTAGTAGCTAACAAGGTGACATGCATGTATGACTAGGAGTTTGTTTTTCTTAACTATCCTAAACAGTTTAAGACGGTTGGTGTCAAGAGGCCAGAACTTCACATTTCATTTTTAAGTATCTCTAGGTACGATACCATTAGGAAGCGTTACCTTAAATTTTGTATCAATATACAAAGACCTATTCAAATGTGGCTAAATATACTCTTAATTTTGTATCAATATACAAAGATCAATGCCTATGCGGCCCAATACAATCTTAATATTGCGTCCATATACAAGGGTCAATACCATTGTGGCCAACTATAATCTTAGTTTTGTATCAATATACAAATATCAATACTGACATAGACCAATACATCTTATTTTTGCACAATAAACAATGGTCAATACCACTTTAGCCAAATATACTATTAATTTTGTATCAATATACAAGGGTATAAGGGCATATTCAATAATGTGACCTTTCTTCTTGATTCTTCCTGTGCTGTGTCTCAATTTTTCTCAAGTCCGTGCACTCCTACATAGGAGATAAAGAAGGATACAGAAAAGGGAAAGAAGGAATACCCTGGGTCTAACCTCCAAAACCCATTAAACAGGACCATTTAACAAGCCTATCTCTTGGCATGTAAAAACTCCTTGCTTCAACTGCAGAC
>CAJQZJ010010359.1:0-11272 GCA_907164525.1 Lophiomys imhausi
CATGCTGTTAGTTTTCTTTTTTCAAATTTGACACAAGTTAGAGTCATCTAAGAAGAGGGATCCCCAATTGAGAAAGTGCTTCCATCAGATTGGCCTTTTATGTAAGCCTGTGGGTGCATTTTCTTGAACAGTGGTTGATGTGGAAGGGATCAGCCCTTGGTGGGTAGTTCTAGGCTGTATAGAAAACCAAACTTAGAAAGTCAACAACCCAGAGTTCTGCTGTGCTCTCTGCTCTGATTCCTGCCTCCAGGACCCTGCTTGAGTTTCTGCATAGACTTCCTGTTGCGAGCAGAATGTTCTTGAGGCTTCTTCCTTCATGTCCATCTGCTACTATTAAGCCTTTAACATACAGTGTTCAAGCAGTGTCAGAAGCTCTCTGAGAAGGGGGTTCTATAAACATGTAAACTTCCTAAAAAGCATCCGGCATTTTGCAATGTTTACACTAAAGATGCACCCCGGAGTTGCTTCTTGCTAACACCCAGCTTTTCCTTTCATCTCTTAATACTGACATGGAGTGCAGATTCCCTTATTGCTAATTGCCACTCTTCTTGTTTGGCCAGACTTCACACAGAGTCCTACAAAGGTGATATTATTATTCCTGATAAGAGTTTTACAAACTGCCTGACTCAGTCTAAACTCTTGTAGAAGTTAAAGAAGTTAGATAGTTGATAGAAAACATACAGCTGTATTTAGTAAATCCTCTTCCCAAACATTGTGTATCTCATTAGGAGACAGGCCTGAGATAGATTTGACATCAGATAAGCTTTCACTCTAAAGGTGATAAGACTGACTCCAGATGCAAACCATAAATCCAATTAAGGGTTTTAAACTTTCCATGAACTTAGGCTATAATGAGGCTACCAAGAAATCCCTAAATATTAGTACAAATCTTTTTGACAAAATACACAAACTATTCTTATAATTCCTTATGCCTTGTCAGGTTTGACATAATATACTGTCATTTTAAACTTAACTTATGTATAGAAAAGCAAAATTTAATGTGTCATTTTTAAGTGCCCTCCTGTTGCTATGGTTTTATCTGTCCTTGTGATAAATGCCTTTTGACTATGAAGTAATTCTTTCCTTGATGTAAAGAGCCCTTGCTCAGGGTATAAAAAGAATGGTCACCACATTAAAATTGTCGTTGCATCCTAGCTTCGTCCATTTCTTCTTTCTGGTATGAGTGTGTGTGAGAGAGTCCCTCTGTTCTCATTCCTTTCTTATTATTTTCATGTAACTCGTGGATCAGGTAAAAACCTTGGAGCTCTACCATCAACTTTTGGAATAAATTGGTCAAAATGTAGTTTAGTCCACTGAACACTCAGTGGGTGGCCTGCAGGTTAATAGGCCAAGTGCTTGCAGTAATTTACAAAACAAAGGCTGTTTTAGCATCTCCTGGGCTTGCAGCCCCAACCAAAGGAAAAAAGTTGGTCTTTTTAACTCTGGAAGTCACCAGCAAAAGACATAGGTTTCCTCTCTCTCTCTTTCTCTTTTCTAAACTAACCAGCATTATTGGCTGTCTCTTGCAACCACCGAATTTAGAAGGTTTCAGATAGAAAGACATCAGTCTCCGAGAGTTGTGATTGACCCCTATCACCAACTATGTACTTTCAGTGGTTTTGTGGATGTCAAAGGCTGGTCCTTGACAACTTTCTTCAGTGATAGACTGTGGTCAGGAGATTGTACTTGAAATAAACCCTTTCCTCATCCAGTGGTTTTTGGTTGTGGTGTTTATTACAGCAATAAAAATCAAACTAATTTAGTGTGTCTGGTCTTATGTTAAGGTCTTTGACCCAGCTGGACTTAACTTTTGTACAAGGTGGTAAGTATGGGTCTAATTTCATTCTTTTACATGTGGACATCCAGTGTACCATCACCATTTGTTGAGGATGCTATCCTTTTTCCATTGTGCAATTTTGGCTTCTTTGTCAAAAATTAGGTGACCATAGGTGTGTGGGTTCATTACTGGGTTTTCAATTTGAATCCATTCATCCACTGGTCTGTTTCTATACCAGTACCATGCTGTTTTTATTACTATTGCTCTGTAGTACAGCTTGGAATATGGGATGGTGATACCTACAGATTTTTTTTTTTTTTTTATCGTACAGGATTGATTTAGCTATTCTTGGTTTTTTTGTTGTTCCATATGAAACTGAGAATAGCTTTTTCCAGGTTTATAAAGAATTGTGTTGGTATTTTGATAGGAATTGCATGGAATGACCTTAACATAAGGCCGGGCACCCTAAATCTACTAGAAGAGAAAGTGGGAAAAACCCTTGAACTCGTTGGCACAGGTGACACCTTCCTGAACAGAACACCAACAGCTCAGGAACTAAGACCAACAATCAATAAATGAGACCTCATGAAACTGAAAAGCTTCTGTAAGGCAAAAGACACTGTCATTTGAACAAAACGGCTACCTACAAATTGGGTAAAAATCTTCACCAAACCCACATCTGACAGAGGGCTAATATCCAAAATTTACAAAGGACCAAAGAAAATTAAATGCCAAGAACCCAAATAATCCAGTCAAAAAATGGGGAACAGAGCTAAACTGAGATTTCACAAAGGAGGAATCTCTAATGGCTGAGAGACACTTGAAGAAATGCTCAGCATCCTTAACCATTAGAGAAATGCAACTCAAGATGACTCTAAGATTCCTTCTCACAACTTTCAGAATGGCTAAGATCAAAAGCTCAAATGACAGCACATGCTGGCTGGCAAGGGTGTGGAGAAAGGGAACCCTCCTCCATTGCTGGTGGGAGTGCAGGCTTGTGCAACCACTATGGCGGTCAGTCTGGCGATATCTTTGGAATAGCTCTGCCTGGAGACCCAGCCATACCACTTCTGGGTATACATCCAAATGACTCCTCACTGAGTCACAGGGAAGTTTCCTCATCTATGTTCATAGCATCCTTATTTGTAATAGCTAGAAACTGGAAACAACCCAGATGTCCCTCAGCAGCAGAATGGATTAAAAAACTGTGGTACATCTACACAATGGAATACTACTCAGGCATCAGAAACAATGAAATCAGGCAATTTTCAGCCAAATGGATGGAACTATAGAATCTCATCCTGAGTGAGCTAACCCATACTCAGAAGGATGCACATGGCATCTATTCACTTATAGTCGGATTTTAACCTTATAGTACAGGATATCTATACTTCAACCAATGCACCAAAGGGAACATGGATATAGACTTTTTTTTTTTCTTTCTTGTCAATGAGACACTTTTCCCTACTGGTGCTGCCTTGTAGGCCACCAGTTTATGAGGAGGCTCTTGGCCTCATGACTGCTGAACTGGGGCGGGGGACTTTTATGCAGGAAAACTCTACTCCAAAGGAGTGTGATGGAAGGGTTAGGGGGTAGAGGGTAGGAGGGCGGGACCGGTGGGGGGTGGAAAAAGGAAACTATGATGGTGATGTAACCTGAAGCAATAAATAAATAAATTTAAATTTAGAAAAAAATCAAACTAATATACACGCTATCTTTACAACTTGTCATCAGTTTTCAGTTCTATTTTGTATTTTGAGAATTGTTCCTCAGTGGTTCCAGGGTGTTCCACCATCCAGACAAGCCTTCCCTCTGCAGTGCTGACAGGGCATCTGATGTAGCTGGTGTAAGCTCTTTAAAGCAGTGGTGTAGTAATTGAACTCATTTTATCGGGCAGAAACAAGTTGTGGAAGAAAGAAGGCAGTGTCTGTTGACTTGTTCCATCCCTGATTCAAAGGCAGGAACTGGAGATGGGGATAGAACATGGGAATTTGTCATTGCTGATACTGTCCTTGGGAGATGGCATAGGAATGCTTCCAGAAGCTCTCATTTGTGGGAGACAGCAGAGGTGGTGATACCCTGTCAACTGTCATCTCCTTAACTCAATTTTTGTCTCTGAAGCAGTTCTCAGCAAGCACTCCTTCATCCCTATTTCTCTCCTGTCTGTACCTTGGTATCAGCCTCTTCACTTGCTCTTTGCACCCCTCAGTCCTGTCTACTCTGTGGCTACACAGATTGTCCCCATGTAGAGCCTGAGCTGTGTCACTCTTCAGAGCACACTTATCGTGTCCCTGTTGTTCTCTGAAGCAATTCCAAGACCTTCTTGTACTTTACTCAGAAAGGAGAGAACTTTCAATGTGAAAATAAAAGAATCTCAAAGTTATCATGCCCTGACCAAAGTCCACTGAACCAGCCTCACTTCCTCCACCTCACATTTTCTTCAGGTGTCCCTACCCTTTGTCACCAGGCCAATGCCTTCCTCACCTCTTTGCTTTTAATATGCTTTTCTTTCTTCTCTTAGTGCCATTTCCCTTTGGCCAGACTGTTGACTCTTTCTTCTTAGGATTAGGGCTAAGGACCACCGCTCCTGTGAACCTCTTCCTGGTGTCTCCCAGTCATTTATTTCAGTCAAGACATTTGTCCTTCATCGTTGTGCCTACCTGCCTTGGAGCCAACCCCAGTGGTGGCAACAGTGGCAGCAGCAATGGCACAGTAGTAATGGTGGTAATAGTAACGGCATAGTACCAATGATGGTAGTAGTTAGCAATCTCACAGTAGTAATGGTATTGATAATAATAGCACAGTAGTAATGGTATTGATAATAATAGCACAGTAGTAATGGTATTGATAATAATAGCACAGTAGTAATGGTATTGATAATAATAGCACAGTAGTAATGGTGGTAGTAGTAACGGCACAGTAGTGATGATGGTTGGAGTAATAACATTAGTTGTAATGGTGGTAGCAGTAATGGCATGGTAGTGACAGTGTTTCTTATCCTTTTCCCCCTTCTACTCACATTATCTGCAAATGATATCAGCTTCATCTCTTCCATTCCAATTTTCCTAGCCATCATTTCTTTTTCTTGCATTATTGTCTGTAGAGCCATGGACAGCAGCACTGGTTAGTAGTGCATTACTTTGTCTTATTCTCAATTTCAAGTTTTCTTACATTTGAAGTGATCTAAGTTTGCAGTCTGATTGCTTTGTTCTGTTTCACTGAGTTCACACATTCAATGGATGCTTCATGCTGCTCTTTGGCTGTATCTCCTAACTCAGCTCCTAGCCCCCACCTGGTGGTTCACAACTTTCCATAGGTCTGGTTTCAAGGAATCTGATGACTTTAGCTGATTCCCTTGGTCACAGACATCCACACTGTCATATATAAGTAAAAGGAGAAACACTCTATCTATTAAAGAAAACAAAAGAATCTTTTAAAACAAAGATATGTGAGGACCAAGAAGCTGAAACAATAAAATGGAAAATGGGAAACAACCTGGGACTCAAGTTAGAGATCTCTTGGTAGGATTCAGTGATGGGAGGACCATAGGCTAAAACAGGCAGTCTTGGTGAGAACAGACCTACCCATTCCTACCCACAAAAGTATACAACTTTCATAATCCTTAACACAATTAATGACATTTAATAATAGTACAGTGATTCTTCTTGCATGGCAGGCTGACATTTAGATAGAAGCCTATTATATGACTCTCTGTATCTCATAGAATGATGTATTCTGTATACCTGTAAACAAGGAACAAGAACAAGTTAGGGAGAGGAAGTAACCTCTACAGATACACTCATAGATAATGAGAAGAATAGATTTGGAAATGCTGTGAAGAAGTAGCAGCAGAAGGATAAGGCCATGAATGATACAGAGGTCAATGTCCTTATATACCCTGGGAAACACATTCATTTGAATATGACAGTAGAGAACATTAGCTTTAGTCCAAAGAGCTGCTTAGTTTCTACTGTTCAATCCCGGAGGTGTTTTGTATGCAGGGATATTAACCTGAGTCCAGTAAATCTCTTAATTTCGGCAACATCCTCTCTTCAACATAGTAATGTGCAATCTCTGAAAGAATGAGACCCTAAGGTACATTTTTTCAGGTTCACTAAGATAAACCATCCAGTGTAGACGGTTGTTAATTGAATTTGAATTCCAACTGCTATGGGTTGCTGGTTTTATGTTTCATGCTGTGGGAGGAAATGAAGTGTCTAAAGAGAGCACTATGCTGTGAAACAACATAATCTTGACTGGCCAGAACTTAGTAACAGCTTGAATTATGATTCTTTAGCTCACTGGAAGTTTCTATTTAGAGGATTAGGAAAAAATATCTGCTCCAAATTTTGTCTTTTAAATTTTTCCCATATTTTTATTTTTTCTTTTTAGTATATTTTAATATTGTTCTTAACTTTTTGTTGCTATCTTTTAGAAAAATAAAATCATATACAAGTCTACTGTCTTACATTGTGGCTTAAAAATAATTTAAGGCTATTAAAACACATGGAAATCTGTTAAGGGGAAGATACTGAAGGCTAAGGATTAAACAGTGATAACAGCCAAGAAATGCATAAAAAGGGGGGCAATGGGTGAGTTAAACAAAAAACCTTATAACAACCAACTAGTTAGTAAGCTATTTTCAAAATATAACCTTAAAAAAGGTTGAATTAAATACCAGGCATGAGTAGATTGTCTCTCCTGGAAGAAATTGGTTATTAAACAAAATTTTCAAAAAAAGAATTCTTGTCCAGGTAGGCTCCAGAGGTCATTAAATCAACTCTGGCCATTGTCATTGGCCTTTTTTCCCCACCATAACCCCATGGGAAGTCCCTGTTGCTGAAGACACTACACACTTTAGCTGTAAGATATAGAGAACTCAAAGTCAAGGCAGTCAGGAAAATTCCACAATTTTAGCTAGCTTTCATAGTTTTGGACAGACCTAAGTAGGAAAAAAGACATCAGTGGTTCTCCATGACAAGGATACTGAAGATACAATATTGACCTTCTATGAAAGTACATATGCTGCAACAATAATGGTGTGAGTGTTATGGGGTAACTAACTGCTCTCTGATTTGGATGTGAGGCCTGCTCCACAGGCGGGAATTTCTGTGTGATACTGTAATTCTGTTCAAATGTCCATGGCCAGGGTTGGTCATAGTCCCTAGAGTAGAACCACCTGCTGCTATTTTGCTATGCTGAGAAGGATGGGGATTAAGAATGACACTCTTCCACTGCTGGTGCGAGGGCAAACTTGCACAGCCACTTCGGAAATCAAATCAATTTGGTAGTTTCTCAGAAAACTGGGAATAGTTTTACCTCAAGATCAAGCTATACTACACCTGCGTGTATACCCAGAAGATGTTCAATCATATCACGAGGACACTTGCTCAACTACATTCATAGCAGCTTTATTTGTAATAGTCAGAAACTGGAAACAACCTACATGTCCCTCAACTAAAGAATGGAAAAAATGTGGTAAATTTACACAATGGAACACTGCTTAGCTATTAAAAACAATGGCATCATGAAATTAGAAGGCAAATGGTTAGAACTTGAAAATATCAACCTAAGTGAGGTTACTCAGACCCTGAAAGACGCTCAGGGTATGTACTCACTTGTAAGTGGATATTAGACATAAAGTACAGGATAACCATGCTACAATACACAGATCCAAAGAAGGTAAATGACAAGGAGTATCTGAGGGAAGATGCCTGAATGTCACTCAGAAATAGAAATAAAATAAACATTGGAAGTGGATGGAAGGGGAACTGGGTGGGAGGAGTGTGGAGAGGAACTGGTATGGGGATCAGATGTGGGGAGTGTGGTGGGAAAGACTGGAGAATGAAAATTGGTCTGAGGGCATCTCTGGGAAGGAAGAGGCTCCTTGGAGTCAATGGGGGTTACCCTAACTGAGACTCCTAGCAACAGGGGATACGGAGCATAAAGTGCCACCTCCTGTAGCCAGGCTGGATTTCCAGTGGAGTGAAGAGGAAAACAACCCACCCATAAAACCTTCAACTCAAAATTTGTCCTGCCTACAAGAAATGCATGGATAAAGATGGAGCACAGATTGAGGGAATGGCCAACCAATGACAGCATATCTTGAGACCCACCCCATGTGAGAGACACTATTAATGATACTCTCCTATGTTTGCAGACAGGAGCCCAGCATAACTGTCTTCTGAGAGTCCTTATCCAGCAGCTGAAGAAAACAGGTGCAGAGACTCACAGACAAACAACAGGAAGAGCTCTTGGGAAGTCCTATGGAAGAGTACAAGGAAGGATTGAGAGAGACAGAAGGTTAAATGGCACTACAAGAAGACAGAGTCACCTAACCTGGGCTCATGGGGGCTCACACAGACTGAACCACCAAGTAAGAGAATGCATGGGCTAAACCTAGGATCCCTACACATATATATAGCAGCTTGTTCTTCATGTGAGTCCCCTAACAATTGGAGTGGAGCTTGTCTCTGCATCTGCTGCCTGTCTTTGGATCCATTTCCCATAACTGGGCTGCTTTGATGTGCAAGGGTGAGTTTGTACAAATGGGGGAGGGGTTCTTCTCTTAGGAGAAGGGGAGGGCATATCAAGGGAGATGTGAAGGTGGGACTGGGAGGAGAGGAGGGATGGGGTTGCAATTAGGCTGTAAAGTGAGTAAATAAATAAATTGATGCCTGCCTTGCCAAGATCTGCCAAGATGTATGCAGCTGAAAGCTCTCCCTCCCTCTCCCTCTCCCTCCCTCCCTCTCCCTCCCTCTCTCTCTCTCTCTCTCTCTGTCTGTCTGTCTCTCTCTGTCTCTGCCCCCTCTCTCTCTCCTCCCACTGTCTTTTTTCCCTTTATTTTTCCTTTATTTTTATCTATTTATTTATTTCTTCAAGTTACATCTTAATCACAGTCCCCTCCCTTCTCCCTCTCCCAGTCCCACTCTCCTACCTTCTTCTCCCTCACCCTCCTATCTGCTTTTTAACAATTTAATGTATATCTTTCCCCCATCAACAGCTCTCTCTTTCAGTCCAATAAAAGGTTCTTTTTCTTGTAACAATAAATACAATACAAAAATAAGAATTACTAAACCACAATTATGAAAACTATAAGGTATAACATACATTGCCAATATCTGATCTTGTTTGTGTTTTTATGCTGTTCTCTAGCCACCTAGTTGTCCCTGATGTTGGCTCTATGTTCCTGATGATTGCTGGACTCCTCCAGGAGGCAGGGAGAGCCTTGGGCCTAGTAATGGAGCTCAGGGAATAGCATGTTTCTTAGTTCTGTTGGCTGGGTGTTCCTGGTGATGCACAGGTCTGGATGCTCCTCTACTGGTTGTGTCCCTGGTGATCCCAGCAGGCTGGAGAAAGGATGGGCAGCTTGTACCCTCACTGTTCCTGGGAACCCACAGTCTGGATGTTCTTGTGGCCAACAAGCCTTCTCAGGCAGGAAGGTTTTAGAGCTAGGAGGTAGGAGTGGGTACTGCCTGCAGCTCACTTCAGCTTGCTGCATCCTAGGAGAACCTGACAGTTGGAGAAAGGCGGGGTGGAGTCTACCCTTTCTGTTCCTGTGGACCTGTAGGCCTGACTGTTCTGAGAGCCTGCAGACCTCCTCAATTGGGAAGACTTTGGAGCTGGGGAGGTTGGGGGAAGGGGGCAGCATGCAGCTTACCTTAGCCAGTTGTGTCCTTTGTGGACCTGGTAGGATGGAGAAAGGCTGAGACTAAGTAATTAATTTTTTTTTTGTAAATCTGTAGAGAGCTGCGAAGTGCCGCGCCCTAAAGATGGCGCTGGTCTCCGCCTTCCACCAGCCCGACGGTGAGTGCTCTTTTTGATAATAAGTTCATATTTGGCAAAGACTGCTGATCTGGCTTGCTTCCGCATACGTAGACCTCTAAGATAGCACCACTTGGCTTTACTTGACTGGCTGTTTAATTAGTATTTAGCCTGTGGGTTGGGTGTGCCCCATTATTCGGAAGACTGTTTTCAAGGGACCTGAATAAACTGCAGGAGAAGAGCTTTTGCGAGTTGCGTCATTCCTTGCTGGACAAGGGGGGACGTGACAAAGTGGTGGCCCGTACGGGGAACCAGAAAAGACTCAGAACTCCTGCAGTCAGGGGAAGCACTTGGTAAGTTCCTGGGATAAATCAGGACAATAAAGTTTCACGGAAATAGCGAACACAAGGTAAAGTTTCGCGGAGATAGCGAACAAAAGATAAAGTTTCGCGGAGATAGTGAACAAGCAGTTAAGTTTTGCAGAAATAGCAAACAAAGGGTTAAGTTTCGCAGGCAGTTGCGAACAAAGGGTTAAGTTTCGCAGGCAGTTGCGAACAAAAGGTTAAGTTTCGCGGGCAGTTGCGAACAAAGGGTTAAGTTTCGCGGGCAGTTGCGAACAAAGGGTTAAGTTTCGCAGGCAGTTGCGAACAAAAGGTTAAGTTTCGCAGGCAGTTGCGAACAAAAGGTTAAGTTTCGCAGGCAGTTTCAAACAAAGGGTTAAGTTTCGCAGGAAGTTGCGAACCTAAAGTAAAATTTTTAAACATGGGATTGTCTCAGTCACATCCAATTTTTCTGGCTCTTCAGGAGCTACTTTTAGCTAGAAATTTGAAGATTAAGAAGTCTACCTTAGAGAGATTTCTGAATGAATGCGATTCTGTGGCTCCATGGTTTGCGGTGTCCGGGAATCTTACAGTATCCTGCTGGGACAAATTAGGCAGGGACTTGGATTTTGCTTGGGAGCAGGGGACTCTGAAGCATGGAGTAAGACCGATTTGGAAAATGGTGAGGAGTTGTTTAGAAGATCAGAGGTGTTGTAATGCAATCAAAGAGGGAGAATCAGCTTTGGAACTGCTACAAAGGGGAGAGATCTGAGCAGGCAGACAGTGAAAAGGGAAGTAACAAAGGTGAAAAATTTGAGCAGGCAGACAGTGAAAATGAAGACAAAAAGAAAGTTCCTCTCTATCCCGATCTTAGAAATTTTAGAGATTTTAGAGATTTAGAGGACTCAGAGAGCACAGATTCTGAAGGAGAGCTACACGCTCTAATAGAACAGTTGGAGAGGACTGTTATTAGAAAAAAGGAAAAGAAAAAAGTAAAACAGAAGGGCGTATCGGCAGCAGTCAGTGTGGGAGGAGCTGTTGCATGGCGCCTGACACGTCAGCGTCAGCAGCAGTCGGAGTGGGCGGAGTCGTCGCTACAGTGCCTTCAGCCACGCTGGCGGCAGCTGATGTAAACAAAGCCGTTGCCATGGCGCCTTCGACTCCTCCTCCATATCCAGAAGCCGCTCAGACAGAGCAGCCAGTTCAGTCCCTGAAAGTAGGGAGATCTTTCTGCCCGGGGATGTGGACACAAGTAAGAACAGAATAGAACATTATCCCACTGCACTTGCTGCTTTAGCCTTGAATGGTATCCAACAATGCTTGCAGTCTTTTGGAGTTGCTCCTGCCAGTATAATAGTGCCTTATTCCAGTTATCAAATTAAGATTTTGTGTGGCACTGTAGATGACTGGG
>CAJQZJ010010389.1:0-13242 GCA_907164525.1 Lophiomys imhausi
GCTCTGACCTCTTGATACCAACCGTCTAAAACGGTCTAGGATAGTTAAAACAAACTCCTAGTCATGCAAACATGTCACATTGTTAGCTACTATGACAGTCTATCACAGATATTCTCTAAACTACCCAGTAATCAAGTTGCTAAGAGACAAGCAACATTTGCTTATCTAAATACAAGAGATGGATAGGGCATCTTCAAAAACCCCAAGAGATCTGCAGAATATGGCATTCAAAGATGTTATCTTAAATCAAGATTTTCTTTCTTTTTTTTGATATCGAGACATATCAGCGCCTGACAGCACCCCCTATTCTACTCCAAATAGAAGATAAGCATCGAAGAACCTCCACTGTATGATGGCTGAATTAGTGGCAAGCCTATCTCTTGGCATGAAAAAACCCCTTGCACCAACTGCAGACAGACGGCTGTCCAAAAAGAACAAAACTTGGTAGCAGGGAAGTCAACAGCCTAACTCTGCCAAGACAGGGTAGGTAAGTCCTTCGTAATCCCTGCTCCACAACAAATGTGTGTCATAGAAACAGGACCCAAAGGCTGAAGACTGATGCAGGAATGTATGGAGAGAAAATGGGAACTGTGCAGGCAGTCATTGGTATGTCCTTTCTTAGTTTTGGAAGTTGCAGGCCCTGCACTTCCTATATAAGCAGATATATTTATTCCTCTCAGGTCTCTGAAGTGGTTGAAGAATAGACAGCTAGAGTCTCATAGTTAAATTTTGAGTTGTTTAGGAATCAAGAGGGTGTTATAGATCTAAGAAGATACTCTTAAAAGTGTGTTGCAAGTTAGTATAAATGTTGAGTCAGATATAGACCTTTAAACTCATGGAGATGGTTAGATAGTAGAATGTTAAAGTCAGGGGCCAAATATGTATAAACTGGACATTGGGAAGGTATACTGGGCCATTTAACTCTCATAAATGTGGCATATTTATATCTGTTGTTTTGTATAATACTTACTGTTATAAGAGAAGGAACCATCTGTTGGACTGAAAGGGGAAACTTCTGGGGGGAAGAGGGTGGAAGGGCGGGATAGGAAGGGGGAATAGGGAGGGGTTTGTGACTGAGATGTAACTTGAAGAAAAAAAAATAAAGTATTTAAAAAAAAAAAAAAAGAAGAGTGGAGGAATTTGAGAAATGGCTCAGTGGTTAAGACCACTGCCTGCTCTTTCAGAGGATTTAGCAGCCACATGGTAGGTAGCTCCCACCTGTCTGTAACTCCAGTTTCAGGGGCCCTGATGTCCTCCTTCTGGCTTCTTCAGGCACTGTATTCACGTGCTACACAGATAAATGCAAAGTATCCCTACACATTAATCAAAAGAAAAATAAAGAAGAGGTAAAACCAAGGTGAAGAGATGCCTGATCCCCTACAACAAAACTCTATTCTTAGTAAAATGAGAATTCAGAAATGTTTGTGCTGTTCAAAAAGGTCTTAAGTTGCCAAGATGATGTAAGTAGAAAAAGTACAAAGACAGTCTCCAGTTCCATAATTACCAGTTTTTGGTCAAGGCTGAAATGGCTCATGTGACATTTGAAGTGTGAAATATCCTTCTCAATGTGTAGAAAATCAAGTGGTTACACCGTTAGGACTCCATCATGTATGGTCTCAATGTCTGTCGCTCCAAAGTATATACTGACATCATAATTCCCAGTGTGAGAGAGTCAGACACAAGGTCTCTGGGAGATGAATAGGATTCAACTGAAGAGATCTGAGGTCTTCCTTTTCATTCTGTGAAGGCAAGACAGACACTATCCTTGAACTACAAAGTGGGACTTCGGTACAAGTTAACATTTGAATGGTGAGAACGTAATTTTGTCTGCTCTTCTAGAACTTGTTGTGGTAACTTTAGTGAGTAGGATGCATGACTAAAGGGCATAGTGCAGAGACTAAGAGGACTTGGGTGAGGGGACGCGTAAGCATGACTGTACTTCCCACCTCAATGTTTCTCTTCTCTAATTTCTTACAGACATCACTGCTGTAGTGTATCAAACAATTGACACTCACCTCATTAAATTATTACCTATACACACGTTTCAAAATCTAAAATCAATGACTAACAAAGAAACAAATTTAAATTTCATAGGAAAGCAGGTTCCAATGAAACTTACAGCGTACCCCAAGAGCTGCAGAGAGATGAGAGACTAGAAAACAAATGAGTGGTAAGTGCGAAAACTTAACATAGCAAAGGACACAACAGAGACAAATGAGAAGGTCTCAGTCTACTGGACCCTCAGGAGATCAGAGGAACATACTAAAAGAAATCTTATCGAAACTGGTAGATGTGGGTACTGTGTAAACCATACACAAAATGTCAGCTTGGACCCATCCACATTCTCACCTGTCTTTCCCAGAAGAAAAAAAAAAAATGCAGGAATGTATGGAGAGATAATGGGAACTGTCCAGGCAGTCATTGGTATGTCCTTTCTTAGTTTTGGAAGCTGCAGGCCCTGCACTTCCTATATAAGCAGATATATTTATCCCTCTCAGGTCTCTGAGGTGGTTGAAGAATAGACAGCTAGAGTCTCATAGTTATATTTTGAGTTGTTTAGGAATCAAGAGGGTGTTATAGATCTAAGAAGATACTCTTAAAAGTGTTTTGCAAGATAGTATGAATGTTGAGTCACATATAGACCTTTAAACTCATGGAGATGGTTAGATAGTAGAATGTTAAAGTCAGGGGCCAAATATGTATAAACTGGACATTGGGAAGGTATACTGGGCCATTTAACTCTCATAAATGTGGCATATTTATATCTGTTGTTTTGTATAATACTTACTGTTATAAGAGAAGGAACCATCTGTTGGACTGAAAGGGGAAACTTCTTGGGGGAAGAGGGTGGAAGGGCGGGTTAGGAAGGGGGAATAGGGAGGGGTTTGTGACTGAGATGTAACTTGAAGAAAAAAAATAAAGTATTTATAAAAATAAAAAAAAAAATCTTGTCTCCTGTAATTAACCATGGGTCTCTGTAAAACTCATTATTTAGAGGCAAAGGGTGGAAGCCCCACATAACCATGCTTGCCCTTCGGACTCAGACCTCTTCTGTAGCATGTCGACCTCTCCACCTCACCTGTACCACATCCTGTGCAATGTAGTACAAGAGCCTTCAAGCAGGCTGATGGACAGTCTCCACTCAGACACAATGACTTTAAAGTGACTTTGGTTGTTTAACAATGTATTTAATAATTTAAAGATGTTTTATATGGAAAGTTGTCAAATCTCACCACATTATAAAATATTTTTATAATCTACTTGTCCATAGGAGCTAGCTACTCTCATCACTAAATATGGCTCAGTGTCTGAGAGCCCTTGCTGCTCTTTCAGTGGACCCCAGTTCAGTCCTCAGAACCTAACTGGTAGTTCTTAGCACTATAATTCCCATTCCAGGGGATCCAACATCTGCTTCTGGCTTTCATATGCATCACACATTCACATAGTGAGCTTACACACATGCACTTGTGCAATAAAGTAAAATAAATATGTATTTTAAAATATATGCTTTATTTTAAGTTTAACTTAAACTTGTGAACATCTATGTTCTCAAACTAGTTCATCTAACACTTGGTATTTTACCCCATAATAAAACATGGTACTCATATGGCTTTTTTTCAGGCAGAATGTTCATGTAGCTGTGTTTGGTTTTGAACTACTCATCCTCCTGTCTCCAACTCTCAAGTATTGGAACTGCAGGTGTCCTGTGCCACAACACCAGGCTGAGGTATTCTATCTGCTTTTCTTTGGCATATTTTGTCAGTATTTTCTCACAATGTGAACTCTCTATTGAAAACAGTATTTGCAGCTTCTGTTAAGTGTATCATCATGTAGATTCACTACTGTTGATTTGATTTGGCTATTGCCACAGTACTGTGCATGGCCACGTCTTCCTGAGGTCATGTCTCTCCACTCTGTAATTTAGATTTACAAGGACCTTTCTCTAATATATAATTTTCTCCTAATTGGGATGAGTTGTTTTCCAATTTTACATTTACAAAGGGAACAGAGTAGTCTGACTCCAGGCCAAGATCCAATATGTGCTTCTAGACCTGATCATAGCAATTATAAGCCTTTGCCTGACTGGCCTCCCTTCCCCACACCAAGCTTAGTGGCCACTCTAGGACCTAGACTCTAAGCAGTTGTATATTCTGGAGAGAGCTGTAGTAAAGGGCTAGAACCCTCATTGTCTGTGTTACATATATACATACATGCATATATATATATATCTACATATATATATTAAATGGTATGTGTTGCATATATATTGATTTCAGCCCCTCTAATTGGATAATTTTCCATTTTTGTCTCTTTCCTGTTCCAGCTCACCACCTCAGCATCCGGGCTTATAAAAAGAAAGCAGTCTTTTATTTAGTTTCCTGTTAATTAAAACAAAAACTATTTGAAAATATTGAAGTCTATCTCCATAGGAAGATAACTATAAAACATCTGTCAGAGACAGAAAATTGGATACCTTTAGAACCAACAAATTCTATGCTTCTGATTATCTTTAAAGACTAGGTGCAAACAAATGCTGAAGATGAACATATATCCACTAGATTCATAGCTCAGAAAAGCTTCGGCCTTCTTGATATTTTCTCAGAAATATATTTTGCCCTTGGGAAGATAAGATTTTGAGGAGAAGCAAAAGTAAATGCCTGACTTTTTTCTTTACACGTTTTTCCCTCTTCTTGTTGGGAATGCTTGCCAGGGGAACTTCACTCCTCAGGAAATAAAGCATGTTTAATGTCTCTCAAGTTAAATCAGAAAGCCTGATCCTATAAAAAGAGGCATGAAGAGAGATGTCAGAAACATAGCTGCCCCCTGGCTTCCATGCTTTGTCATGGTCAATTCTTCACCTGCTGAAAAAACAAAAGTGCCATTAAGAAAGTGTAACTTCTCAGCTGTTTAGATGTCCTAAGGAGTTTGTAGGCAGAAGCTGAACTTCCAGGCTTTACCGAGGTTCTGGCTGGGGCACTGTGTAGAGCTGAACGGTCTTAGCGATATTGAGTTGTTGTGGTTGTAGGCTTTTGATGGAGACAGCTATTGAGGGAGTCTGTCAGGCTGAATCAACTGGGTCACTCATCTTCTTTTGGTGTCTGATTCTGTTTTCTGCTGAGGTTTCCGTTCTCCAGTTGTCCCTGGGTTCCTTGAATGGATGCTTTGATTCTCCTGGAAAGATAAGAATAGAGCCCTGCCCTAATCCTCACTCAGGGACAATCACCCTCTTTTTTTGGGGGGGGTGGGGTAGGTAATATTTCTCCTGAAGCAAATTTGGTTTTTTGACAATATATAAAGTGTTATCTTTCAATCTGGTTTAAAGAAAAAATTATTTTGTTATTTTGGAGCTAAACCAGCTTTAGTGTATATATTTTGAGATCTCGAAGGACAATTTGTTTGTATTGAGTGGGCCTTTTGTAAGTAGCTTTTAAACTTAGGTCCTTCCAAATCCTATGTGTGTGTCTCTGCATTCTAATTATTGGGATCAGAGACCTGTGGTTCCCATCTGAAGGGATTAAAGATGTGTTCCACCACTCCTGGATCGAAGTTTTTCTCTGTTATAAGAGAAAGAACCATTTGTTGGATTGAAAAAGGAAGCTGTTGGGGGCGAAGAGGGTGGAAGCGGGGGACAGGAAGGGGGAATAGGGAAGGGTTTGTGACTGAGATATTACTTGAAGAAAAAAAATAAAGTACTAAAAAAAGAAAAAAAGAAAGTGTAACTTCATGAAGCAAGAAAAAACATATATATACATATATATATATATATATAAAAAGAGAGAGAGAGAGATATTTCCCCGTTCCACATAGAATATATTCATGACCAAAACAAACCAAAACAAAGAGGCTGAGGAAACAGCTCTGTCAGTAAGATACTTGCTTTATGCACTTGAAATCCCAGCACTAAAGAGGCAGAGACAGATCCCCAGGGCTCTCTGGCCAGGTAACCTGGGCTACTTGCTGAGTTCTAGGTCAGTTAGAGACCTCTCTCACAAAACAAGCTTGAGGGCATACAAGAATTGACATCCAAAGTTGTCCTCCATACATGCACACAAAAGCATCTGAGTTTGTACATACAGAGACACACACAGACCAAAACATGATCAGGACATACACTTTGAAATAGTGGAATTCAATAGAACTGAGATGCAATAATTGTGAGCAGGCTGATTTACTCATTCTCTGTGCTAACAAATGCTCTTCTGTTCGCTGCATCTTTCTATTTGCTATTCCATTTCGGAGACTTAATTTGATGAAGTTTCAGAAAAATGACATGGAAAATGATTTTTATAACTATTTCTGAAGAGAGATCACTAGAGCTACATAAATTAGTCCCTTTCTCTGTACTTCATTAACTAATTAAGTGTTTCTTTGCTTGTCAAGGATGGGTAGCACATACCTTATTTAAGTATGAGTAAGACGTTCCAAGTTCTTGCTGAACAGACTGACTGATCTATTCTTTATTTAAGCATTGAGAGAGGATTAGCTGTGTGTTTAGCTAGCTAGCTTCCAGGGATCAGCTAGCAACTGGGAGAAAGGGGAAAAGGAAAGGCCCTCTTCTAGAAATCTGAAAGTTGAGCCAGTCACAGAAAGCCAGAAATCTGAGAAAATAGCCAGAAAATAATGAATAAAGAATTATAAGTTTCTAAATGCACATAGCCCACTCTGTGTTAAATGGCAAAATCGAGGTATATGATTACAGAAAGATTTGTTTTGTGTATATATGTATGTATGTATGTATGTATGTATGTATGTATGTATGTTTGTGTATGTGTCTGTGTGTGTGTTTGTGCATGTGCATTTAATTTATGCTAACCATTAGGCTGGAGAGATTGCTCAGTGGTTAAAACACTTGATGCTCTTCCAGAGAACCTGAGCTCGTCACCTACTACCAATGTATGGAGACACACAGCAACCTATTACTTCAGATTTGGGGCATCCAACATTCTCATCTGTACACACCTATATACACATGACGAACGTGTACACATGCATTTACACATACACATAAATTAAAAAATAAGTAAATAATTCCAGTTTATTCAACCAACACAAGTCACCTTACACCATGGCATTATTTTAAAATTTGATGTCATTATATTGGTTCCTTCTAAACAAACAGCAAAATCATTATTTGTTGTGAAAATAACAGATTTTCAAAATAAAGTCAATAACACACACTCAGAATTTTAAATATATTCTTCTTGAATGTTATGTTGGAAATTTATATCTAGCCATATATCTAGCTATTACTAAAATGTATAGTTTTTTTAAGTTTAGTTTTTGTTTCTTTGAGACATAACATGTTTTAATTTCTACTTTAAGTTGAAAACTGAGAATATTCTCAAATGTGTGTCCACATGAACATGAGAATTCTCTTAATATGAATTTACTTTTTGTTTTGCCTTTCCTGAGTTTACACATCATTATGTATAAATCTTTAAAAATCTTAGATTGTCAATTTGATACTTCCTATTTTTCCTTTAAACATTTTTTACAACACTTATCATTAAAATTAAGATTCCTAACACTCATTTGCTTTGTGTGAATCTTGCCTCACACTTGTTAAAAATATAATCACTAAAACTCTGTGTATTCCAATGAGTTAATAGCAATAAAAATATGTTGCTATTTCTTTTTTGTTATCAATGTTACTAAAATTAGAATTAAGAGGCATAATAATTATTGAAAGAGGTTGCACTTCTGTATGGTTGAAATTTTTCTTCCAAAAGCATCGCTCTGAGATGAAATTATTCTAAACTATGCAAAATATGTCACCTAGAATATTCCATATTTCACTTTTTTATTACTTTTATTCATTTCTAAAATGAAGATCAGCCTGTGTTTTATTTTTATGATGCTTTAGCTTATCAAGTATCAAATAAATTCCAAATGTATACTAACAATATTAATGCAGACCTTTCACAGATGGCAACAATTTAGATTGTATATTCCAGTAAAGCCATCAGTCACTTTTATACTACAGAAAAATAATCTTCCTGGTATCTTGG
Source organism: Lophiomys imhausi (assembly GCA_907164525.1). Taxonomy (NCBI): domain Eukaryota; kingdom Metazoa; phylum Chordata; class Mammalia; order Rodentia; family Muridae; genus Lophiomys; species Lophiomys imhausi. The sequence continues at coordinate 8,010 of CAJQZJ010010389.1, forward strand.
CTGCAAGTGAACTTGCTTTTAAATCATATCCATTTACTTTTCTCCCCTCCCTTTGGAATGCATTTTATATCAGCAACAAATAAATAGTAATGATTTGTGCTTTTGCTGTGCATGCAAATTTTGTTGACACAAGGAAGAAAAGAATGTAATGATTCATCAGGAATATCCAGAGATAAAAATGCTCACTATGGCCGTTTTAATCTATAATATCAACACACAAAGAAATCGCTGGATGAGTAAAGGTGAGCTCAAAAGGTAAAACAAGAAATCTAAGGTACAATGTGCAAAACACTTTGTATTCTGGGTGGGAAAGAGAAAAGGCAAAGTAATTATTGAGCATTTATTATGTGTTAAACATATTCCCACAGATCGATCTCAGGATGGAACATGGTCTGCAGAAAGAAGTGTCATTTCATGACAACAGAAAGCCCAGATAATGTGGAGAATATCTTTCCAGAACATGTAAAGAATAGAAAATTGAAAGTCAGAGAGTTGAAAGGGAAGGAAGAGAAAATATAGACATGACAGTTTTCTGTTCTTTTGTGGTAAAAGGTCCTCATTGGAGTGGCTGAGGATGTTGACATTAGTGGAAGCATGAGTAACTTTGGTGTAACATTGAGACAACAAGACTCAAGTCTTTGAAGAGTCCCAGGATCCCTCACCTCAGAGCAATTTTCAGATAAATATTATCTCCAAAAATTTGTCACTCTGAAGTTCAGCAATACATCTGTGTTTCACATCAAGTTCACGTTGCTCTAATAAATTCATATAAACATTAATAGATTTTACAAAATATGAGAAAATAATAAAATATGTTTTGCCTATCTACTCATCTGCCTATTAATATTATCTTTGTATTAGTTCCATCATAGAAATATTGGGAATATTGTTAAATAAATATTAATAAATTCTAGCTATGGTTTGTGTTTCTCTTTCACTTTCATCAGTGTGGTGTGTGTACATATGTATGGGTGCTTGTGGATGTAAAGGTGCACATGTGTTGCGTGTACAACAAGCACTCGAGGGCCAGAGGATAACATCTGACACAGCCACTTTTTAAATATTTGGAGACATGAAGCTTGGTAAGCAGGCATGGCATTTGGACTGGCCAGTGGGCCTCAGGGTCTCCCGTGCCTCTGCCTCCCCAGCCCTGGGATTATGAGCATTAGCTTCATCGATGATGTGCTTTTTCACTTGGGCTATGAGGATCAAACTCAGACCATCTTGTTTGGCTGAACTCTCTCTCTCTTTGATCCTCCAACTCATGTTATTAACTCATATTCCTACCACTCATGCACTAGGAAGTTTTGGGTCGTTGAGATGATCAAATCAAGGCAAGTCTATTGAACTGAAGAAAGGTATATTCCTCTCTCTCCCAGTCTCACAGATTTCAAGCTAAGGTCTGATGTCTCTACTGCATTGAGAGGGTGGCAACCTAGAACACTGCAGCAGGAAAACTTTCTGAGAAGGATCTTTACTTCTTAGCAACCAAAGAGCAAAGAGAGAAGAAATGACAGAAGTCTCAAATCTTCCAGAAACAGCATGAACCTGATATCCTGACATTTTTCCTCAAGGCTCTACCTCCTACACATTCCATCACTTCCCAAGAACATGCTAGACTTGTGTCCCAGCATTTAATGATTGGAATTTGAGAATGTTTATCAACTAAGACACAAGAAATACCAAATCTATTGCCTTACTTATTTATGTATTTATTATTTGCCACATTCAAATTTTATTGAATCCCACCCTGGAAATCACTAAAAAAAAATTGCAGTAAAGTGTAATTAATTATAATGGAAAGTTACTTAGATCCAATTTGGGTTGATATCCTTGACATCTCAAGGAAATTCATATTACACTAAGAAGCCCAAAGTGGAAAATGTATAATGTGCCTTAGAATTTTAATCATTCCATTGAGGATAAAATACAGAATTAAAATATGATTAAAAGTTCTACAGACATAGGAAAAAACTTAAATACAAATATTTTAATTGACAGGAAGTGAAAGACCTAATATATAATCTAAACAATTTCCACCCATCCTTCTCAAGAGACACACACAGCATAGAACTTCCAAAAGTTGTATTGTTATCATTTGGATGTTAGAAAACAAGTGTGGGTATGGACAGATTGCTCAGAGGGTAAGAGTAAGGGCTGCTCTCCCAGGGGGACCCAAGTTCAGTTCCCAGCACCCACATCTGGAGGCTCTCAAACTGTCAACCTTTGTCTCCAGCTCTAGATGATCTGATGGCTATCTGCTGGCCTCTGGTGGTAACTTCACAATGTAAAACACTCACACACACTCACACACACACACTCTCTCTCTCTCTCTCTCTCTCTCTCTCTCTCTCTCTCTCTCTTAAATAAATAAATAAATATCCTTTCAACAAAATCATCCTAATGAATCTAAGCTTCTTTTGGAGCAATAGCAAGACAATGTTCAAGAAACTTAGTTTTACTTATGTTAGCTCTTTAATAAAATTCTGTTTCTTGGAGAACACGGACATATTATCTTCAGTCATTAATGGTATTGGACATTAATCTAATAATAAAACCACTTTGTTGTTGTGTTTTCTGTGTGCCTGGACCCCTTCCCTAGATATGAGACCACCTTGGACATTCTGCCTCCAGCAACAAATGAGAGGAAGGATCTCTGACTCGTCAGCTAAGTGCTTGACAGGCTTCTGAAATCTTTGAGCTGAGGCTCTTCTTACTTAATCCCTCTATCTGATGCTGTAACTTCATGTTATTATAAGAACATTTTGGACTACTGGTAAGTGACGGTCTGCTAAGGTAGAAATGAACTTTTAAGGCTATAATGACTGTTAGGCTGGATTTCCATGGATGAATCATGGGAATAAAGCATCAAAGGAGTGTAACAAATGCTGAGACCCATTAATAAGTGGTGGAGTAAACATCCCAGCATTTGCAAACTGTGAAGAGAGATTGAGAAGAACGATGTGACCTGAAAGGCATGAAGGTAGCAGGGGGAGCTGAAGAGACTACTCGGGGGTTAGGAGCACTTGATGCTCTTTCAGAGGAGCATTCAGTTCCTAACACATTTATAACATATCATAGTCACCTGAAACTCCTGTTGTGGGGCATATGGTGCCCTCTGTGGGCCTCCCAGAGAACTGCACACACGGTGTACATAAATGCGTGCAGCCAAACACTCATATATATAAAATAAAAAATCTGTGAAAAAAGACACTAAAAGGCAATTTTTTGAAAAATGGAAGACTATAAGTATTATACTAGGATATAACCAGAAAATTAAAAAATAAATGTAGAGTGTTTAGTAAATCAAAAAAAAAGAGTATTAAATTCCTAACTAGTATTGTGTCAAACATTCCCAGCTTACATTATTTTTCTGATTTACAAGTTTTTACTTGCCGCCAAGTTAGCACATTTTTCAAGAGTACTGACTACAAGATGGAGCCCTGTATATTGAATTGAAAGGAATCACCTAAAAGCAATTTAGAAAATATACCATGACTGTTTGGTGGTAGACATTGAGAGATCCTCAGGCAGTTCTGCATCTTCTTAGCAACATCTGTACCCACACATTTGTTGTCTGCTTCTAAGACACAATGGCTCCCCTGTGTTGTGCATGATTGGCTTTGACTTCTACATGATTGGATATTCTCAACCATCATTTGAGGTCCACCATTCTTCTTCCCACAAGTGTTTGTTCTGTGACTATTTCAACATCTACTAGGGCTAAAAAGAATCTTTCTCCTATAGAATAAGAGTTATATAGAAACTGGCTAAGTAGAAATAGTGATAAAAGCTGTTTGCCATCTTAAAAAATAAACAAAAAACAATCTGATCTTAATAATACAAGTTGGAGGGGGCAGGCCAAGATGGCGGCGACCTACACTGATGCATTTTGAACGCGGGGAAAAAAGAGCCATAAAAAACACAGAGTTATTGGGCACTGTGCAAAAACCGGAGGGGCTAGACCCACCCCCCGGGAACACTCACATCTCCCAAGGGACTGTTAAAAGCCCCAGGGCAAGGCTCTCACCCATCTCTCACAGACACAGAGGCCACTAAACCCGGGCATCGGGAACTCCCATTTGGAGAGGCGCCTGGTAAGATCGATCCCAACTTATCACTTGGCCATAGATCGCTGTCCTATTGGGCTCCCCACACATCAGGTTGAACTTATACCCACTTAAAAAACTTTGCGAGATAGTGGAAGGCTTAGCAAGGAACAAACAGGGGGCTCCAAGAGAGCACGGCGGGAAGCTGGGAACATAAAAGCAGGCGGGAGGGGCCAAATTCCGCACACTGACGGTAGCGCAGCTGGGGAGGGAGCATGGCTGGAAAGGCCAAATCCCCGCGAGTCCACGGCAAGTCATCTGGGGAGAGAGACAGGCGTGGGCGGGGCCAGGGATCCATGCACCCACGGCTGAGCTGCTGGGACGAGAGGTCCACTCAGGCAGCCGGAGGATCCGGGGCTTGGGGTACCCACGGGACCCGTGGCGGTGCAGACAGGAAGGGAATCAGGCACAGAGTCCAGCCCTGTGGCGAGAAGCCTAGAGAGAAACCAGAAATCGGGACCATAGCTGTATCCTGGAAAATCCAGACATATTAGGTGTGGAGCCAGACCCTGTCAGCCTCTGTGACGACAAACAAAGCCCACAGAATCTGTGCCTGGGCAAACAGGCCCATACCATCAGAACCATTACAGGCTGATAACTCAGAGTGCAACATAGGGAAGTCTGAACTGGGAGCAGTGAAACAATCCCGGTCCATTACTCACAACCTGGGAATAGGCTGCACCAGCTCACAGTGCCTCTGGCGATTAAAACCACAGTGACCTTGAAATCCCCCTGTAAGCAACGACAGATAGCCAAGTAACTCGTCCCCTGCACCAAATCATCCACTGTGGTTCCAAGCACAGAAAACAGACAGCTAAATGCATCAAATGGCAAAAGGTCAAAAAAAAATAGAAATCAAGGAATGATGACTCCAACAAAGCAGAACCATCCTAGCTCATCCAATTTGGATGACCACACACCAACAGAAACACATGAAAACATTGACAATTCTGCATTATGGAAAGTGATAGAGTCCCTGCAAGAAGAACTTAAATCTATGAAGGAATTCAAAGAAACCACAATTCTACAAATCAAAACAAGGAACAACACCATTAAAGAGCTCCAAGCCAAGGTGACAGAGCTTGAACAGGAAAAGGAAAAAGCCATGAAAGATTTTCATACAA
>CAJQZJ010010411.1:0-48483 GCA_907164525.1 Lophiomys imhausi
TACTGCAAAGGGAGATGGGTGGAGGTGTGCTGGGTAGAGTCATTGAAAGCTACTAGGGTGCAACAAATCCAATGGTCATCAGCATAATCATGTAAACAGAACATGATAAAGATTTCCTTAAAAAGTAACTAATGACTTCTACTGCCATGAATGGTGTAAGAGAAGCAAAGGTATTTTGCACAGTAGAATGTGGCTCAGTATTCTGTCTACAGCAGCAGCCTTCCTTCCCACCCTAACATCCACTCTCTGAAGGGATGCAGCATGGATGACGCAGCATCATGGCTAACAACGGAGATGCATTTACTGTTTGTTTTGGCCTCTTCCATTTTGCGCTTGCTTTGCCTCATTTATTGAGGCAAAGCCACACCAAACTGGCAGAGAAGGAAGAGAGTGATTCAATGAACAGTGAAAGGAGAATGTTTCTTCCTGTCTTTGTGGGGTGGGTGATGAGTGGGGGGATGAAGTAGAGGGCAAGAGGTGTGGGAGTGTCTCATGGCTGCCTGTAGACTTTACAGGAGGTGAAGGCAATGGCCTTTGGGACTGTCCTTCTGATCTGCCCTATCCTTCTCCCATCTACCCCACCTCTCCAACATGAGATGTTTCCCAAGCCACCGTGGACATGCAAAATGAAAGAACAAGGTTTCGAGGTGCCAAACAATGCAGCCTGTGCTTGCCATATGTGAGTTTGCAGAGTGATTTTTCTCCCAACCTCCCCCCCAGTGGCTGACATTACTTTCAAATGCAGAACTCCCCATGACCTGGCACCACTTTTTTTTCTTCACTGGCTTAGAAGCTTCCCCTGAGATCTGACCCACTCAGGAAGACCATTCTCTGTGGCAGCCCACTCAGTGGGATCCTGGCTGCCTGTGCTCCTGATGATGACCTGGGTCGGTGCCACTGGCCCTGTGTGTGATGTGGACTTGGGAGAACTCTACAGCTGTTATTTCACCATCAGCATAAGCACAGAACATGAAACCTCCCGTGACCCCGAGTTTCTTAATGGCTGATTTCTTAGATGGAGAATTTTCGTGTTCCTCTGGCTTTTGACACCGTGCTCAGCCTGACCCCACCCTGCTTATGCAAGTTGTTTTTCACTTGTCCTCAACAGCCCCTCCTCAGCTGGATCCCATTGGCCTCATTATTAAATTTGGCATCTTCCATAGATTCTTCTAGGTCGCTCTCCTGATTTCCTCCCTTAAGATTGTTGGTAGAAATCAATCACCCGGCCTTTAATCCCAGCACTCGGGAGACAGTGGCAGGTATGAGTTCAAGGCCAGCCTGGTCTACAAAGTGAGTCCAGAACAACCACGGCTCTGCTACACAGAGAAACCCTATCTCGAAAAACCAAAAAAAGAAAAAAAGAAATCAAATCACCTGTCTGCATCTCCCCAAAGTTCACCCTGCTTTCTAATGACAGTGTTGTTTCCTCTCAGTCTTAAAAATGTGTTGAAGTCAGGATGCCTATTCTCCAGAATCTCCGTCTTAGTAAATACAGATAAGAAATATCACAGTATCAAAAACATATTGGCATTGACATGTTTTTTATAGCATTGTTCACAGTATCCAATGATATGGAAACAACTAAAGTGACCATTGAGGGATGAGTGCATAAAGAAACTATGGCAAATCTATACAATAGAATACATCAGTATTGATCTTTGTATATTGATACAAAATTAAGATTATATTTGGCCACAATGGTATTGACCCTTGTATATTGATGCAAAATTAAGATTGTATTGGGCTACATAGGTATTGATCTTTGTATACTGATACAAAATTAAGAGTATATTTGGCCACATTGGTATTGATCTTTGTATATTGATACAAAATTAAGGGTAACGCTTTTTAAAGGTATTGTACCTAGTAATGCTTAAAAATGAAATGTGAAGCTTTGGCCTCTTGATAACAACCATCATAAATTGTTTAGGATAATTAAGAAATGCAAACTCATAATCGTGCAAGCATGTCATTTTGTTAGCTACTATGACAGTCTATCACAGATATTCTCTAAGCTACTCAGAAATCAAGTTATTAAGAGACAAGCAACATTTGCTTATCTAAATACAAGAGATAGATAGGACATCTTCAAAAACCACAAGAGATCTGCAGAATATGGCATTCAAAGATGTTTTCTTAAATTAAGATTTTTTTTGATATCGTGACATATCAGCTCCTGACAGCACCCCCTATTCTACTCCAAGTAGAAGATGAACATCGAAGAATCTCCAGTGTGAGATAGTTGATTTAGTGACAAGCCTATCTATCTCTTGGGAAGAAAACCCCCCCTGCTTCAACTGTAGACAGAATGCTGTCCAAAAAGGACAAAACTTGGAAGCAGGTAAGTCGACAGCCTAGCTCTGCCAAGACAGGGTAGGTAAGTCTTTCATAATTCCTGCTCTATAATCAATGCCTGTCAGAGAAACGGGACCAAATGGCTGAAGATTGATGCTGTAATGTATGGAGAGAAAATGGGAACTGTCCAGGCAGCCACTGATATGTCATCTCTTAGTTTTGGAAGCTGCGGGCCCTGCACTTCCTATATAATCAGGTATATTTATCCCTCTCAGGTCTCTGAGGTGGTTGAAGAATAGGTAGCTAGAGTCTCATAGTTAAATTTTGAGTTGTTTAGAAATCAAGAGGGTGTTCTGGATCTAAGAAGATGTTTTTAAAATTGTGATGCAAGTTAGTATAAAAGCTGAGTCAGACATAGAACTTTAAACTCATGGAGATGGTTAGATAGTAGAATGTTAAAGTCAGGTGCCAAATACATATGGACTGGACATTGGGAATGTATGCTAAGCCATATAACTCTCATAAGTTTGGCGTATTTATTTCTGTTGTTTTGTATTGTATTTACTGTTATAAGAGAAAGAACCATTTGTTGGACTGAAAGGGGGAGCTGTTGGGGGGAAGAGGGTGGAAGGGTGGGACAGGAGGGGGGAGTAGGGAAGGGATTGTGACTGAGATGTAACTTGAAAAAATAAAAAATAAGTTATAAAAATAAAAAATACACAAAGCCCAAAAAGAATATTATTTGTTCATAAAGAAGGAAAAAACCCTGTCATTTGTAGCTGCATATATGGAACTAGAGGTTATTATATTAAGTGAAATAAAGTAGGCATAGAAACATAAATATTTCATGAGTTCTCTTACTTGTGGAAGCTAGAAGTTTGATTTTGTAGAGGTAAAGAGTGGTCTGAGGGTCATGTGGAAAACATAGAAAAGTCACATAGCAGGTGACAAAACGTGATTAGACAAAAGTTCTAGTTCTCTACAGCATGGTAGAGTGACAGGAGTTTATAATGACTGAAAATGTAGTGATATAGTTTATGTAAAGCCAAAGCAAGGAAATAAACAAAGCAATACTATAAACAACAACAAGGAGACACAAAAGGTCTAGCTTTCCTCAGAATAGGAATTCCCAGGTAGGAGATCTAAGCTCTTAGCTGTCACTTGCTTTAAATGGAGAGAGACAAGGCAGCTAGTTCTTCCAAGAGGAAGGGAAACAGGGCAGCTGCTGACTGGCAGCAGGAAGTATGGTGTATTCCTAGAACTCATCTATAGAGAGGTACAGCAGGCGCCATGAGGTAAAACAGGGTCCCACCCCTTCCTCCTTCCATGGCCTTCCTTCGAGGCTATGTTTAGGGTTTCACTTTGTTCCCAAATCAGGTTGGAAAAAAACCCTATATCCCACTGTGCTTCTGGGAGGTGATGAGCTGTGTGAAGAGGGATATTAGCTTCAGAAGTTGTGATTTTGATTAGGCTCCTGACCAGGAGTCATCTGCACTTTTTCTAAGGTGGGAAGATGGAACTTATCCCTCTTGTCTTCTTTCAGCTCATAAAATAGGAGAGATGGACGGCTGCAATAGCTTACTTTTCAGCATGAAAGCCTGTAGGGTGGCAGCTCTCCAGGTCCCATGTCCCCATGGAGTCCTTTACTCTTTCAGGGAGACTTGTCTACTGTTTTACTGTGCTCAGGTGTGCCATCACTGTTCCCATGAATGTGCTGGTTCGTACTTGCTTCCCTCCTCAAAGGAGTAAGTGGAGAGCTCTCAGTGACACAAAACATCCCTCCCTCATGAAGGACCATATGATGAACCCTATGCTGAAAGATTAATGGGCTTCCATGGAGGTTGGAAGGTGAAGGGATAAAGAGGGTATAGGTAAGAGGAACCACCTGTGAACCATTGTTTCTCCATCTTGGACACCCTCTTTGATCTTGATTCTCTAGTCTGCCCCATGGAAGAGAATTAACATGGCCTTGAATGTGGACTGCTGGCTGGGGGTGGGAGTGTGGAACAAGGAAAAAGCTCAAATTGGTTGTGGCTGAGGAATAAGCTTTGTTGGTGGTGGGCTTGCTGTGCAGCGTGAAGTCTTGAGTTCAACGTGTAGCACCCACATAAAAAGCTGGGCTTGGTGCTATGTGTCTGTAATCCTGAAGTTGGGGAGTTAGAGACAGGCAGATCCCCAGAGCTCACTCACTAGCTAGTTGGTGAGGTTAAACCTCCCAATGGGAGACCCTATCTTAAAAAACAAAGAGTGGCTCTGGAGGAACAACACCCAAGGCTAACCTTTTGTATCTAAGTGTGCACATGGGACCCTCCCCACCCAATTTATTGAAATAAATCTTTTAGCATATTATTAAAGAGTATTTGCATTCTGCTCTACTCTCATTTAGCCTCCTGGATTTTGTACTCGTTTGAACTGATTATAATTTCTGGGGAAAGAGGTAGTAGGAAATCTTTAACACTTATGAAGGCCACTCTGTGTGGTACACCAACCCTTCACCCACTGCCAGCTTCTCACAGCTCCTGGCTGAAGAGAAAGGAAGGTGGGAGAGGAAGGTGCTTGACCCTGAGATTGTTCTCCTCATCCCAACATGTTTATAGCCTTGGTTGGTGCTCTGCTGCCCCATCTTTCTTATTGCTCCTTGATTTTCCATATCTCATTCTATCCAGCCACCTCTCTGTGTACAACACTCTCCTCTGGGTATTTTGAGTAACCAATTGGCTACTTCTTCATATCCTCCATACCTTTTATCCATTCTCACATTCTCAATGAGATCCACCTGGACTGCTCAATTTTTTTAATTCTCTAACTCATGCAGTGTCCACATTCCTGGAAGTCTTGATTGTCTTTCCTTATTCTACTTTAAAGTTTTTCTGTAGTTTTTGTCAACTCTTAACACATACTCATGAAACTGTCTTCTAGAATGTAAGGTCTTCAGGAACAGAAGACTTGATCTGTTTTCTCCACTGATGTCTTCCAATCATGGGAATAGGGGCTGGTGTATGACAGGCATTGAAAGGACAGCTGCAGAATCAATTCAATGAATGAAATATCACCAAGCCTTTGACCTCATAAGAGGCAGACCTGGACTCACACTTCATAGCTTGTCTTCTGACCACAGAACCCATGACCTGACCAAATAGGAAACACTCTGTTGGCTGTTCTCCATTAGACTACTCTCTTATGCCAGAGTAGATACAAGGCTTTGACTTTCTATTTTTGCTTTTTTTTTTTGGGGGGGGACTGGTTTGCTCCATGGGCCTATCCACTGTCAGCATCCTGCTGCTCTAAGAGGTGACATGCTCCCAGTTATAGGGCATCAAATGCTATCATTCCTGGAAATGTTCTATAAAAGCCTTTTCTGAAAACAGAGTGTAAGCTATCAGATTCATAAAGGATGCTCAAGTCCCATGATTTAGATCTTGCCAAATCAGATACTATCAAATGCAGGGTTGGTTCTTGGACTTAGCTCCAAGGACTTGCTTCCTAGGAAATGATGGAGGGAAACAGCTGGGGCTTTTTAGATATGAAGTAGTGATGTGGGGATGGGACTGGAAATACCAATGGAAAATCCAGTGAGGCAAGCAACCCACATGTTCTCTGGGTGGCTGTTCTCTGGATAGGAATGTATTGATTTGGGAATGGGCTACTGTAGTTGTATTTTTTCCTGTTATTAATTTATTCATTTATTTTTTAAAAAAAGATTTGATTTTTAAAGTGTGTGCATGTGTGTGTGTGTGTGTGTGTGTGTGTGTGTGTGTGTGTGTGTGAGTGCAGATACTTTCAGAGGCCAGAGATGTTAGATTTCCCTGAAAATGGAGTCACAGGTAGTTGTGAGGCACCTGATGTGGATGTTGGGTATTGAACTCAGGTCCTCTGTGAGAGCAACTGCTGAGCCATCTCTCTATCACCCCTGCTTTGTTTTTGATTAGGGTCTGGAATTCAAGTGATTTGTGGTAAAGGAACTCAATGTTATGAAGGCAGAATTGGATCAGTTGGTGGGGTCCACCAGGCTTAAGGATGTAAGCACTTAGCTATTTATCTCTAAGTCAGTTTCTCTGAATGCCGTCACTCCCGAACTCTACTCACCTGACCCTTCCTTGTTTTGATTGTTGTTCTGGTTTCTGTCTGATCCTTGATTTTGTTCTTGTTACTAGCTAGCTTCATTTTTGTTAGCATTAAGAACAATTTTTGTTGTAATCTCAATAAATTGATAATAAAAATGTTACCTACTATATGGTTGCTAGGTGAGAATACCTAACTTCTCATATTTCCTGGATCATTGCTAGTTTCAAGGATAGTCTTTGAATTAATGCTTTAGTGAAGAGTCCAAATACCCAAGAATAGCTTTCTGGAACATATTAACCCAGTCAGTGAGCAGCCAGTTAGGCTGGTATTCAGTCAACAACAAGCATTTCTTTCCCACCAAAGAGAGTAATGGGATTAATTTAGCGTTTCTTAGCTTGCGGCATCTATTTGGACATAAATCTCTGTATGAAGATCGATTGCACATATAACTATAAAGCAAAGTATTTGGGGGGATATTATGATGAGAAAAATCAGAACAAAAGCACAAATCAGGCCTGGGCTGATGACAAACAGGAAACCAATATATGTTCTTACAAATAGTGCTCTGGAAATGGATCTAATGAAAACAGATGCTTTCAATATTATTTCTCATCACAAATGGTTGATGTCTATAAATGTCTCAGTAGTTACAATGTGTGTTGCATTATTTTAGTTAATTGTAGAAAAGTCTCTTAGATTGTACCTATTGCGTGACATTGTTACTCCACAGTTTGCTTTGTAAAGGAAGATCTTAAGATGTATCCAGATTGAAAGTTACTTTCTGGTCCTCTAAAATGTACATGAAACCATTTAGCAACACTGTGTTAGCCCACTGTAGTGTGTGTGTGTGGGGTTGTTTCCCTTGTGATGATGTGGCTGACTGGGAGGTATATTCTCTGTGGCTATCCTTTGGCATGTGAGAGTATCATACCACACACCACTACCCAAGAAAGGATCAAAATTCCAAAATTCAAAGTATAGTTTCTATTGCATGCATATTATTTTTTTTTGTGTCACTAAAAGGCAAAAATTGATAGAGTCAATCCTCAGATGTATATTGAATATAGGTTCCCCAAAGTTTACAGTCCATGGCCTATGAAAAACTCACCTGGATTAGCAGAGACTTCACTGGCTATTCTACACAGTAGCAACTTCCGTGTCCATGTGTGCACCTCTTCCTTCCTGTTTCCAATGAAAGTTCCTAAATACTCCTGCTCCAGGGGATTTACTTCTTAAAGGGATTATCTGCATACAACAATGGTTTTCCATCATTTTTAGGAAGCAGAGTCCTCCTTTAAGAGTTTGATTCGTTTTGCTTCCTTATTCTTGAAGAATTACTTACACAGCCCCACTTTCTGTGACTCCATTCACACCTTTGTTATAATCCACTCATCTGACACTACGGGTTGTGGTTTATGTGTGAAATGAGTCCCCTGGGCTAGTGTCTTTGAATTCTTAGTCCCCAGTTGGTGGTGCCATTTGGGAAAGTTGTGAAACCTTTAGTGGGTGGAGGCTCACTGGAGGAAGTGGGTCACTAGGTGTGAGCCTCAAGGTTTAATAGCCTACCTCTACTTCCTGGTCATGCTATGTTTCCTGAGTGTGGTTGCAATGTGTGACAAGTCAGCCTCACGGTCCTGCTACCCTGTCTTTCCAGTCTACTTCTTTTTCCCCTTTCTACCATGGTGAACTGTAACCCTGTAGAGAAAGTTACTAAGACACCCCCACCGAAATGTGTTATTTTTATAAATTCTCTAGGGTGTACTCTAGAAGTACACCATGATTACATTGTGTATTCTCAAACACATACACACCATACACACACATATAAAGAACATATATGTGAAGACATGTGGTAAGTCAAGCATGAGAGTGTTGATGCCATTATTTGCACTGACATTTAAAACTCAAACATTAGGGGTTTGAGTAATGGCTCAATGATTATTGAGTGCTTGCGACTCTTTTTAAAAAACATATTTGTTTAGATTCTTTGGGAATTTCACATCATATACCCTGATCACATTCATTTCCATGTCTGCCCCCAACCTTGTGACCCCCCAAAAATAAAATAAAAATTTAAAAACGAAAATAACCTAACCCGAATTTGTGTTATCTGTATGTTCACTGGAAAATGTTCAAATTCTCAGTGACCTGATCCTTAAATAGAACTGAGTCATTCTGAGTCATGCCTGACCAGAAGCCATCAATGGTAGAGAACTAACTTCAGCACCCTTATCACACTGTTTTTACCACTGATTTTTATTTCATGTTCATTGGTATTTTGCTCTCATATATGCCTGTGTGAAAGTGTCAAATCCCCTGGAGCAGGAGTTACAGATAGTTGTGAGCTGGCATATGGGTGCTAGGAAATGAACCCACATCTCTGGAAGAGCAGGCAGTGCTCTTAACCACTGAGCTATCTCTTCAGCTCCCTTGTCCCCGCATCACACTTTTTTTTAAAGTGTTCTCTTTGATGACTTCCTGTTTAGACTGTTACTTTTTTGGGGAGTGGGAGTTGGGATTGGAATAGGGGTTGTCACAGAAACATCTATCTCAACGGTGTATCTGCAGTCATTAATATCACTGCAAATTAGCTTCCTTGTACTTTATAGTCAGCTGGAGCAGGATCATGGGCTTCCACAAGGTTTCTGGCGACAGCACAGACCACAAATATCTGCATGGCCTTTGGTGGCAACATAAGCCATGGACATTAACATAGATCCCAGCTGTGGTTGGACTAGAGGCCCAGATATGGGGCAGCAGGGGCCCGGACATCATCATGGCCTCAGGTGCAGCGTAGACCACTCAGATCAGTATGGCCCTTGGCGGTAGGGCAGCCCCCGGACATCAACATGGTTTTAGGAGGCAGCCCAGATCATAGACATATGCTTGGCCTTTGGTGGTAAAATGGGTCGCTGGCATCAACACAGATCCTTCTGCAGTATGACCTCGGTCCCAGTCATGGCCCTTGGCGGTAGTATGGATCCAGACATCACCATGGCTTTAGGTGGCAGTGCAGGTTACTCATATCAACTTGGTCCATTTTTCTATCTTTCTCATCTCTCCATCACATATTTATTCATTATAGTGGTGCTCACGCCCTAAGCCACCAATGTGGGGCACTCTCGTGCTTGCTGCTCTGATTGAGGACATGACCTAGTTCTTAGCACCATGTTGGTACTACCACAACTATCTTCAACTCCAGCTCCAGGGGACCTAGAGTCCTCTGTCCTTCGATGGTATCTCTACACGTGATATATACTCACACAGACACACATATAGACACATACACACATACTGAAGTCATAAACAGACACACACATAGACATGCAGACATACACACACAGACACACACCACACACCACACACACACACACACACACATTAAAAATAAGGTGCAGCAGATAACTCATTTTATGGAGATTATTATCAAATATAAACCTTGACTATAACACCCAAATATTCTTTATTCTTGTTTCAGGCAAATGATACATCTTAATAAGCATTTCATTATCTACTTTTACAGGAAAGATACTGTTGGATATATATGTATTATATTTAGTGTGAGAACCTTTGAATAATGTGACAGAAGACATTACTCCCCAGGACTCTGAGCAACTTGCTCCTATTAATGCAACCAAGGTCTTGTCAAAATTAATTACACTCAGACCAGAATTAATAATTTTATTAATTACATGTCAAGCAAGCCAAGTACTTGTTTGTTTTGCTGATTTCTTATTATAAACTGATTATAAACCATTAATGTTCATTATATACCAAATTAGGTTTCCTGTCTCCTGCAGCATATACTGAAACTACTAGTGAACACTTTGCGAGGAGTGGCTATAAAAGATATTTGTCACAAAGCTTTGAAAGCACCCAACTACTTACAAGCTTTTTGAAATTATATACAAGTCAGATATGAAGAGCTCTCAAGAGTGTTGTCTAAGTGAAATTCTTAGAGTTGGTCAGAAAAGAATTATGAAACAGTGACTGTCTTGGCATTGGGTTGTGTACAGTGAAACTTACTTGGAACATTTGGAGAGGAAGAGGAAGGATTAAGAATAACTGGAAACAGAAGAAACAGGTAGGAGTCTTGGAGGACAGTAGCCAAGTGGCAATATATATCTCCCATACTGAAAAATAGCATGCTAGCTGAGTAGAGTCAAGTTTGAACTAGTGTGTTCATGTAGAGCAGCGGTTCTCAACCCATGGGTCACAACCCTTATGGGATCAGATAACCCTTTCACAGAGATCACCTAAGACCATCCTGCATATCAGATATTTACATTATGATTCATAACAGTAATAAAATTACAGTTATGAAGTAGTAATGAAAGTAATTTTATGTTTGGGGGTCACCACAACATGAGGAACTGTATTAAAGAGTAGTAACATTAGGAAGGTAGAGAACCAGTCATCTAGAATCTAAGGATATTGATAAAGACCCCTGGCCAGCCAATAGAGACACATCTATAAAATGCTTAAAATACTAGGAGCTATCTGTTGATACAGAATGAGAAGGAAAAAGAACAAAAATGTGTATTTTTACTGGTTTATTAGATGCTTATATATTTGTGTTTTGATCTAATACACATCTAGTTGAAGACAAATTTGCATAATTATTTTTCTATAAAAGGAAACATAACTTACATATTATTTTTCAGCTAATAAGTTTTCTATTTTAAAGTTTTTCTAAATTTTTTTCCTGAAAAGTTATTTCAACTGTTGTCCTAAGTTGGGTATTTCAGTTGCTACTTATCTCTATCTGAAAACAAAGTAGTAAAAAAAATTAGAAAACACCCCAATTCTTTTTTTTTTGTTGGAAAAAGGACAAAAAGGGCTTACATTATGTGCTCTAAGAGTATCATTTAAAAGCCCCATTTTGCATCCAAATTATTAAGGTTATAAATAGTGACTAGGGCTATTCACTTTTCATCAATTTGTATTGCTGATTGACACATAATTTTCCAATTTGTAAAGTTAAATTGCTTCTGATGACTTGTTTTGGTTGTTATTTTCTCTTTAGTAAGGGAGAGAGATAGACCAGCAATGAATAACTGAAAAATGATGTACTAAGCACACGTGTAAACGCTTACCTTAGACACTAACAGAACATAAGTGAGGAATGCGGAGAAAGTTTCCAGAGCAACAACTGGATGGGCCTTCAAAGACTACATCTTGCCATTTAAGCCCATTTAGGAATAGAGAACCCATATTCCAACATAGTTCTTAAAAAAGTAATTCAGTTAAAACAAAAATGTAGGAATGCAAGTTGCTGAATAGAATCAAACTAGTAAGGTCAGCATCCTTAAACAATATCAATTCTCTTAATGGCATGATCATTGGGCTTTCCTCATTTCCTTGCTCAACTAGGTAGAATATAAAACCTAGCTGAATGGCCTGGCAGAGGAGGACTTAGCATAGTTCTCCCATCACTCACAAGAAAACTGGGAGTTAGGATCAGTTGGGATTCAAAACAGAGTGGTCAAAGTTTTATCATGGGTGTCAAAGACGATCATTGTGATGGCCATGCCATTTTCAGGCTTTATTTTATTTCCATCTATCCTTCTAACTTGAGAACAAGTGCTTTATGAGCTCATAAATTTCCTTCTCTGAAGCCTGTTCTTTGAAAGCGGTTGTTAAATCTCCTCTTTGAACTTTCCAAGGTGCGATCTTCTCACTGCTAAGCTGAGTGTTGAGATGTGAAAGATACTGGCTCAACAATATGTCTAGTGTTTTTCTGTAGCTCAGAAAGGTCTCATAGATCATAGCAATAAAATTACTGAATTTATCAGGTTCCAGCAGCTGGGGATGTTTATCTTGCTCAAGGTCTCTCAAGCTAAGTAGAGGGCCTAAATGGTGACCAGTGGCTAGCTTTGTTCAATTTGACAGACGTTTATTTACCTGTCTCCTCCCATTTCTACTTGGTAAACTTCCTTAGAGTGGCTACACAAGGCAGGAACTGCATTTCCAAGACTCCTTTGCTGTGCCCTCCTGGTTGGTGGTCTTGGCCAATGGAAGGCACTGGTAGATGTCAGGGCAGGGGACAGAGAGTAACCACATGTCTCTTTCTTCTATTTGCTCTATGTTCTCCATGGATACAGCCCTGCTGGGCCATTTCTTTCCTCTGTGGTGTTAGTCACACTGGGAAGTCAACCATTAGAGGTCTAACTCATGCTTTTTTCTGATGTGTGTGGCAGGACAATTTCCATCTGTAGCTTCAAGCTTCCTCTGGACAGAGTGACTTTTAAATTGTCATACCATTCTTCCACCCTGAGTAGTTTCTCCATCTCTTCATCAATTATCAATTGTGGATAATTCCTGGGTTAGTTTTTTTTTTTTTTGAGATTGAGTAATCTCCTGCTTCTTTGTAAGAGTTATGAAGGCAATGCACATGAATAACCCTGGAGGAATTCCCCACCTTCAGCTTATCCTTTTGCATGGAGCAATGTTTTTTTTTTTTTTCCTGGATTCTCTTTTAGTTGTAAGACCTATGAGTATTTTATAAAAACGTCACTAGGGAGCCATCTAGTGACTTCTGCCCAGGGCAGTGGGAATTGGCACTTGGCTTTGGTTTTTCATGTCAGAAGAAAAACATACAACTTATTGCTGAGTGGGGTGTGGGATTTTCCTCCCTGCTTCCATATCATGGGGGAAAATGTAATCTAAATTATATTTCCAGGGTGAGGGAGGGGTGGGAGTGTTTCACATTCCCTTCATGCCCTTTACCTCAAAGTAGAACAAAACATTTACTTTAACAGGTACTCAAGTTTCATTTCAAACAGAATGGCTTGCCCAGTTAATCAATAGATAAAGACGTTGAAGACATTTCTCTCCTGCCTGAACACGCTGAAGCTCCTCTTTGAAGAATGAACCAAGTACGTGGTTTTGTGGTTTTTATCTGATCTTTGGGAGAGGTTAAAAGCCCAAATATACAATGTGGAAAGTTTGAAACATCTCTTAATGTGCTCATCATTGTGTGAAGGAGACTGGAAAGAAGAAAGAGATCTATCCCACTTTCTTAAAGCAGCCAAAGAAACCGATGACCTTGTTAAAAATTCATTATGTTTATCTACCTTTTAATCATGATTTTGACATACTATATGGTTTTTATCTGGTGTTTAAAGAAATTCTGTATATTCATTTATAATAGTGACAAAAGTCACTTTCAGATTTTTGTAGGGACTGATTAATACTTCCAAAATCCTTCCCCCCCCAGCCTCTTTGTTCTTTAGTCATTTGTATTAGCACCTGCTCTAGAGGTTGGAGACAAGAAGATAAGGTGGCTGAGGGTGAAATTCTAATCAGACATTTCTGTCACCAGTTAGAATGGCTGAAGAAAGGCTAACTTGGGGAAAGGAGGCTAAAGTTACATGAAAAAAAAAATGTAGCTACATAATTATTAGTGGCTTCCTTCGGTGCTAGAGTTCTTTGTCCTGTTACAAGGGAGAATTACAAAAAGGATGTGATCACTCTATAGAAGTCATTTGGCATTTACATCACTGACAGATCCTGTCTTTCAAGTACTCTGTCAGGCAGGGTCAGTTGTCAAAATGGCCAAGCACAACGCCCCCCCCCCCCATCACATAAGCAAGCTAGACTTCAATGGGACAGAGGGTGTCTGACAAGCATTTGTAATGTAGATTCCATGGTCAATCACAATAGGGGAATACACTTTGGAATCCTGAAGGTCTTCCCCAAGACAGCTGATATGCTTGGAAAACACAAATAGATGGGAAAACAGTCTGTGGTGGTTTGAATAGTTTTGGCCCCCATAGACTCATGTTTTTCAATCCTTTACTCATAGAGAGTGATACTATTAGGAGGTGTGGCCTTGCTGGAGTAAGTGTGGCCTTGTTAGAGGAACTGTGTCACTGTGGGGTTGGGCTTTGAGGTCTCCTATGCTCAAGCTATGTCCAGACACAGTGCTGCTGGCTGACTGTGAATCAAGATGTAGAACATGTGGCTCCTTCTCCAGCAAAATGTCTGCCTGGATGCTGCCACGTTTCCCACTATTATGATAATGGACTAAACCTTTGAACTGTAAGTCAGCCCCAATTAAATGTCCTTTATAAGAATTGCCTTGGTCGTGGTGTCACTTCACAGCAATGGAAGCCCTAACTAAGACATTGTCCTACTTTTGGTTAAGTTTGTTTTTGCAAATACAGTAATGAATTCCCTCCCCCCCCCATGACAGCTATAATTAGGTATCTCATAGTTAAGGTAAACATAAGATTATTTGCTAAAAATAGTCTGTATTCAAATGTTGTAGCCTGAAATATCACACTGAGTTGGTAAACCCTTGCTAGACTTGTGGCATATTGTAGGTACAATTTAAACAAAGTTTATGTTTGTGTATTTGACAAAAGACTGGGAGTTTCTTTTACTTTCTTAATAATTTTTTCGATCCAAGATGGTGGCGGCTGGCGTGGACGTATTTTGATTTCGGGGTCAACAATCACAAGGCGGCAAGTGTTCCAGGATGCTGTAAAAAGGGAACGACCCCTTCTAAATCTCACCCAGCTACACAGGGACCACGGAAGATGCCTGGGCAGGACGCCCCTTCCAAATCTCGGACACGCTAGGAAGCCTCTGGACCCGGGAATTGGGATAACCCATCCCCCCAAAAGGAGAAATCTCTGGTAAGTTCCAACCTAATACCCAGCCGGCAGATTCAGAAACCACGCAGAGATAATCCCCACCCTGCTGGGCACTCCAAGGTCTCACACAGACGATCCAATTATCTAGTAAAAGGTTGCAACCCTTGGAAGTGAGTGGGAGATCCCCTGCAAAGTGCCTTCAGACCACAGATCGCAGTCTGTGACGTCACTGGCCAGTTTCCAAGCTGCGGGAGCAGCAAGGCTACTGCAGCTGAACTACAGACTTACCCGCAACAGGAACCAACCTCAGGCAAACTGCGAGATATTTGAAACGGTCGTGTATTGGTCTTATGTACTAGCACAGGCCCTTCCGGTGGGGAATCAGAGCTTACTTGTAAACAGTTCCGCCACCTGAATTAATTAGGTCCCCACCTGGGAGGCCGGACTGAATGACTCACCTTATAGGGGTGGAGTAAGGCAACTCGAATCCTACACCACAGTGCCCCCTTTGGACCCAAGTCCAGAAGACAGCAAATTCCACATGGCCAGAGGCCCCAGACAAAAAAAAAGAGCGAAATGTCTCCAACAAAAGAAAACAACGCTATTCCGTCCAGCCTGAACCATCTCACCACAACTGAAACACATGAAAACGATGACAATTCTACAGTATGGAAAGTGATAAAGTCCCTTCAAGAAGAACTTAAAACTATGAAGGAATTCAAAGAAGCCACAATCTTACAAGTCAAAACAAAGAATAACATCATTAAAGAGCTCCAAGCCAAGGTAACCCAGCTTGAACAGGAAAAGGATAAAGCAATGAAAGATCTCCAGACAAAAACAAGTAAACTGGAGAAGGAAATGTACAAAACAAACACTACCATTCAAGACATGAAATGGAAACAATAAAGAAACACAGTCAGAGTTAAAAGAGGAAATGGAGAATCAAGAGAAGAGAACAGGAACTATGGATGTGAGTATGAAAAATAGAATGCAAGAGATGGAAGAAAGGATCTCAGGCATGGAAGATTCAATGGAAGAAATCAGTACAACATCCAAAGAAAATGAGAAAGCTAAAAAAATCTCTCACCCACAACATCCAAGAAATCAAGGACTCAATGAAAAGACAGAACCTAAGAATTATAGGCATAGAGGAAAGAGAAGACTCTCGACTCCATGGTCCAGGAAATATCTTCAACAAAATCATAGAAGAAAACTTCCCAAACCTAAAGAAAGAGATGCCAGTAAAAATCCAAGAGGCTTACAGAATACCAAACAGATTAGATCAGAAAAGAAACTCCTCTCGCCACATAATAATAGAAACTCCAAATGTAGAGAACAAAGAAAGGATATTAAAAGCTGTAAGAGAAAAAGGCCAAGTCACATACAATGGCAGACCCATCAGAATCACACCTGACTTCTCCTCAGAAACTTTAAAAGCTAGAAGGGCCTGGGCAGATGTCCTACAAGCCCAGAGAGAACATAGGTGCCCAGCCAGACTACTATATCCAGCAAAACTCTCTATCAACATAGAAGGAGAAAACAAGATATTCCATGACAAAATCAAATTCAAACAATATCTCCTCACAAACCCAGCCCTACAGAAGATCCTAAAAGGAAAATTCCAACACAGAGAAGATAACTACACCCAAGAAAACAGAGGAAATAGAAACCTCCACAGCAACTAAACAAAAGAGAAACACAAGACAGCCAGCTAAACCAAAATAATGGGAAATAACAACCCCTGGTCACTAATATCCATCAACATCAATGGACTCAACTCGCCAATAAAAAGACACAGACTTACAGACTGGATCCATAAACAAGATCCATCTTTTTGCTGTATACAAGAAACACACCTCACTATTGAAGATAAACACTACCTCAGAGAAAAGGGCTGGGAAAGGGTTTTCAAGCAAATGGAAACAGGAAAAAAGCTGGAGTAGCCACCCTAATATCAAACAAAATAGACTTCCAATTGAAGTTAATAAAAAAAGACAGAGAAGGGCATTACATACTCATTAAAGGAAATATCCACCAAGAGGTCATCTCAATATTGAACATCTATGCCCCAAATACAAAGGCACCTACATTTATAAAAGAAATGCTTCTAAAACTTAAATCGCACCATCGATCTAAACACTTTAGGAGTGGGAGACTTCAACACCCTACTCACAACTATGGACAGATCATCAAGACAGAAGCCAAACAGAGAAATAATGAGTCTAACAGAGATCATGAACCAAATGGACCTAACAGATATCTAGAAAACGTTTCACCCAAACACAAAAGAATACACCTTCTTCTCAGCACCTCATGGAACCTTCTCCAAAATCGACCATAAAGTTGGACATAAAGATAGCCTCAACAGATACAAGAAAATTGAAATAACCCCTTGTATCTTATCAGACCACCATGGAATAAAGCTGGATTTCAATAGCAAAAGAATCAACAGAAAGTCTACACTCACATGGAAATTGAACAACTCTTTACTAGAGGACCATTGGGTCAGGGAAGAAATAAAGAAGGAAATCAAAGACTTCTTAAAATCCAACGAAAATGAAGACACAACATACCCAAACCTATGGGACACAATGAAAGTTGTGCTACGAGGAAAGTTCATAGCACTGAGTGCCTTCAAAAAGAAAATTGTGACAGCTCATATTAGCAAATTAACAGCTAAACTGGGTGAATTGGAAAAAAAAAAGAGGCAAACACTCCCAAGAGGAACAGAAGGCAGGAGATCATCAAACTTAGGGCTGAAATCAACAACTTAGAAAGAAAAAGATCTATACAAAGAATCAATGAAACCAAGAGTTGGTTCTTCAAGGAAATCAACAAAATAGACAGACCCTTAGCCAAATTAACTAAAAGACAGAGGGAGAAAACACAAATCAACAAAATCAGAAATGAAAAGGGAGAAATAACAACAGACATTGAGGAAATCCAGAGAATATTTGGATCCTACTTTAAAAATCTATACTCCACCAAATTTGAAAACTTAAGTGAAATGGACAATTTTCTTGATAGATTCCACCTACCAAAGCTAAATCAAGATCAGATAAACAGATTAAACAGCCCTATAACCCCTAAGGAAATAGAAACAGTCATTAAAAATCTCCCAACCAAAAAAAGCCCAGGGCCAGATGGCTTTAGCAGGGAATTCTACTGGACCTTCAAAGAGGAGCTAACACCAATACTTTTCAAACTCTTTCACAAAATAGAATCTGAAAGAACATTGCCAAACTCATTCTACGAGGCCACAGTCACCCTGATTCCTAAACCACACAAAGACCCAACAAAGAAAGAGAACTTCAGACCAATCTCCCTCAAGAACATAGATGCAAAAATACTTAATAAAATACTAGCAAACCGAATTCAAGAACACATCAAAAGTATCATACACCATGATCAAGTAGGCTTCATCCCAGAGATGCAGGGATGGTTCAACATACGAAAGTCTATCAACGTCATTCACCATATAAACAAGATGAAAGAAAAAAAACCACATGATAATCTTGCTAGATGCAGAAAAAGCATTTGACAAAATCCAACACCCCTTCTTGCCAAAAGTTCTGGAGAGAACAGGCATACAAGGGCCGTACCTAGAAATAATAAAGGCAACATACAGCAGGCCAGGGGCCAACATCAAAATAAATGGAGAGAAACTAGAAGCATTTCCTCTAAACTCAGGGACAAGACAAGGATGTCCACTTTCACCATATCTCTTCAATATAGTACTTGAAGTTCTTGCTAGAGCAATAAGACAACTAAAGGACATCAAGGGGATAAACATCGGAAACGAAGAAGTCAAATTATCCCTATTTGCAGATGATATGATAGTATACATAACCGACCCCAAAAATTCCACCAGAGAACTCTTATAGCTGATAAACACCTTGAGCAAAGTGGCTGGATACAAAATTAATTCAAAAAAGTCAGAAGCCCTTCTTTATACAACAAACAAATGGGCTGAGAAAGAAATAAGGGAAACAACCCCCTTCACAATAGTCGCAAACAACATAAAATACCTGGGGGTAACTCTAACCAAGCAAGTAAAGGACCAATACAACAAGAACTTCAAGCCCTTGAAGAAAGAAATGGAAGAGGCCTTTAGAAGATGGAAAGATCTCCCATGCTCATGGATAGGTAGGATCAACATAATAAAAATGCCATCCTACCAAAAGCAATATATAGATTCAATGCAATTCCTATCAAAATACCAACACAATTTTTTATAGACTTGGAAAGAGCTAGCTTCAATTTCATATGGAACAACAAAAAGCCCAGAATAGCTAAATCAAATCAATCCTGTACAAAAAAAAAAAAAAAAAAAAAAAAAAAACTTCTGGAGGTATTACCATCCCAGATTTCAAGCTGTACTACAGAGCAATAGTTGTAAAAACAGCATGGTATTGGTATAGAAACAGACCAGTAGATCAATGGAATCGAATTGAAGATCCAGAAATAGACCCACACACTTATGGCCACCTAATTCTTGACAAAGAAGCCAAAACGGCACAATGGAAGAAGGACAGCATCTTCAACAAATGGTGCTGGTCCAACTGGATGCCCATTTGTAAAAGAATGAAATTAGACCCATACTTATCACCTTGTACAAAACTTAAGTCCAAGTGGATCAAAGACCTTAACATAAGGCCGGTCACACTAAATCTACTAGAAGAAAAAGTGGGAGAAACCCTCGAAATGATTGGCACAGGCGACAACTTCCTGAACAGAACACCAACAGCTCAGGACTTGAGATCAACAATCAATAAATGGGACCTCATGAAACTGAAAAGCTTCTGTAAGGCAAAGGACACTGTCATTCGAACAAAATGGCAGCCTACATACTGGGAGAAAATCTTCACCAACCCCACATCTGATAGATGGCTAATATCCAAAATAACAAAGAACTCAAGAAATTAAATGCCAAGAAACCAAATAATCCAATCAAAAAATGGGGGACAGAGCTAAATAGAGAATTCACAAGGGAGGAATCCCTAATGGCTAAGAGACACTTGAAGAAATGCTCAACATCCTTAATCATCAGAGAAATGCAACTCAAGACGACTCTGAGATTCCATCTCATACCTGTCAGAATGGCTAAGATCAAAAACTCAAATCACAGCACATGCTGGCGAGGGTGTGGAGAAAGGGGTACCCTACTCCATTGCTGGTGGGAATGTAGGCTTGTACGTCCACTGTGGAGGTCAGTCTGGTGATATCTTAAAAAACTTGGAATAGCTCTGCCTCAGGACCCAGCCATACCACTTTTGGGTATACACCCAAATGCCTCTTCATGGAATCATAAGGAAGTTTCCTCATCTATGTTTATAGCTGCCTTATTTGTAATAGCTAGAAACTGGAAACAACCCAGATGTCCCTCAACCGAAGAATGGGTCAAAAAACTGTGGTACAACTAAACAATGGAATATTATTCAGCTATCAGGAACAATGAAATTATGCAATTTGCAGCCAAATGGATGGAACTAGAAAAGCTCATCCTGAGTGAACTAACCCAGACTCCGAAGGACACATATGGCATCTATTCACTTATAGTAGGATTTTAGCTATATAGTAGAAGGTATCGATACTACAACTAACACACCAAAGGGAACTTGGACATAGACTTCTTATTTTTAATTTTTATTCTTTATTTATTTTTTATATATTAGTTATATTTTTTTCTTTTTTTTAGTCTTTTTTATCTATTGTAAGCTTATTGGTTTGTTTGTTTAGTAGTTCTCTCTCCCCGGCAACGAGACACTTTTCACTGATGGTACTGCTTCGTAGATCCCCAATGAATGAGGAGGCTCTTGGCCCTCATACGACCTCTCAACTGAGATGAGGGACTGTTATATAAGGACATCCCACCCCAGAGAAATGGGATGGAAGGGTTAGGAGGTAAAGAAAAAAAATGAAATGTGATGTTTCGGCCTTTTACTATTAATTGTCATAAACTGTTTAGGATAATTAAGAAATGCAAACTAATGGTTATGCAAGCCGGTCATTCAGTTAGGTACTATGACAGCCTATTATAGTTACTTTCTAAGCTAATCAGAAATAAACCGGCAAGAGACAAGCAACATCTGCTTACCCTAATATAAGAGATAGATAGGGCCTCTTCAAAAACCTCAAGAGATCTGCAGAGTATGGCATTCAAAGATGTTTTTGTAACTTTAGATTTTTTTAAAGCAAGACACATCAACTCCTGACAGCACCCCCTATTCTCCTCCAAGTAGAAGATGAGCATCGAAGAATCTCCAGTGGGAGATGATTGAATTAGTCGCAAGCCTATCTCTTGGTAGGAAAAGCCCCTTGCCCCAACTGTAGACAGAATTCTGTCCAAGAAGGACAAAACCTGGTAGCAGGTAAGTCGACAGCCTCGCTGTGCCAAGACAGGGTAGGTAAGTCCTTCATAACCCCTGCTCTACAATCAATGTCTGTCAGAGAAACGGGGCCAAATGACTGAAGATGGATGCTGTAATGTATGGAGAGAAAATGGGAACTGTCCAGGCAGCCACAGGTATGTCATTTCTTAGTTTGAGAAGATGCAGGCCCTGTACTTCCTATAAAATCAGATATATTTATCCCTCTCAGGTCTCTGAGGTGGCTGAAGAACAGATAGCTAGAGTCTCATAATTTAATTTTGAGTTGTTTAGGAGTCAAGAGAGTGTTATACATCTAAGAAGATACTTTTAAAATTGTGTTGCAAGTTAGTATGAATGTTGAGTCAGATATAGACCTTTAAACTCATGGAGATGTTTTGATAATAGAATGTTAATGTCAGGTACCAAATACATATGGACTGGTCATTGGGAATGTATGTTAAGCCATATAACCCTCATAACTGTGGCCTAATTCCCTCTGTTGTACTGTATTGTATTTGTTATTATAAGAGAAAGAGCCATTTGTTGGACTGAAAGGGGAAACTGTAGGGGGAAATAAGATATACCTTAAACTTAACAGAAAAAAAAAGGGAAGAGGATGGGGTTGAGGGTGGGAGGGTGGGACTGGAGGGGGAATAGGGAGGGGACTGAGATTGAGATGTAACTTGAAGAAATAAAAAAGAAAGGAAAAAAATAACTTTTTCATTCTTCAAATGATCATGGGGCCTCCCTCCTATGTGAAGTACAAGTACATACCACTGAATCAGAAATAAATACACTAGTGTCACCTGAATGTGCAGGTGACAAGTACCGAGCTTCAAATACAGACGAGCTGGAGCATGAAAGATCACATTATACAACTCAGAATGGTGCACGATTTAAAGCTTATAAAGGAGACACAGTACAGTACCTGAGATCCTTTTCCTGTTCCCCCTTCATTCCGGTTGCCCCAAAGCCCAGTGGCTGCTGACTGCAGACCGCCTCCTCCTGAGCCCCCTCTCTGTCTCTGGGACTGTCTAGATTGCCATTTGCTCCCCACCAGTGATCGTTCAGCTTTTCTGTGTGGCGTGATGAGGAGACACAGTACCTGAGCTCCTCTTTCCAGCACCCTCAGTTTGGGTCACCTCAAAGCCTCAAGGCCATGGAACCTAGTTCATTGAACCTTCTAGCACCGCAAAAGCTGCCCGGGTTGATTTCTCCAAAACCTGTGACTCACGTATGTGGTGTCTTGAGGAGGATCATGGGAAGGAGAGCACCAGAGAGGGAGGAAGGAGGAAGGCACACCATGGGTTAGATAGAAGAACATCCTTCCACGTGACCTGGAACATCAGCATAGCATGGAGAATAACAGCCCAAGGGGACGTATGTTTTATTTGGCCAATAGGGTTAAAAGCTAGTGAGGTGGGCAAGGATTGCTCAATCCAGACTAAGGCTTGTTAAAATCCATCAGGTATCTCAGTGTGATCATTTACAATGACAGGTTAAGGATTAACACTACTAATCAATTAACTGTAATACAAATATTGGTAATAATTTAATAATTATTTCAGCATATATATGTACATTTCCGGAAACTTTTACAGTAGTAGGTTTCTATACACTGTTTTCAAAGGTCGGTAGTCTTAGTTATCTGTTCTCATGCTCCTTCCTCTAGACTGCTCTCAAATTCTGGACGCCATTTAAATCTTCCTGCTCCGTTATTCTCTCTTTCTCCTTCATAGCATCTGTGTGATATGTTTCTTGCCTTGAAACCTTTAAAAAAATTCTTCTCCCATATATTACATCCTAACCATAGTTCCCCCCCTTCTGCTCCCAGTCCCCCTGTACCCCCATATACACTCCTCCCCCTTTCCCTTCAGAAAAGGGCACCTGCTTTGAAATCTTATCTGCCACCTTATGGCTAGTTTCTCATACACACACACACACACACACACACACACACACACAGACAGACACACATATATAAGTAAAATATGATTATATCACCTTCTCCCTTCCCTTTCCTCCCTCCAGACCCTTAGCCCCTTTCTTTTTTTTTTATATAAGTACTTTATTTTTTTTTCTTCAAGTTACATCTCAGTCACAAACCCTTCCCTATTCCCCCTTCCTGTCCCACCCTTCCACCCTCTTCCCCCCAACAGCTTCCCTTTTCAATCCAACAAATGGTTCTTTCTCTTATAACAGTAAATTCTATACAAAACAGCAGAATTAAATATGCCACATTTATGAGAGTTAAATGGCCCAGTATACCTTCCCAATGTCCAGTTCATACATGTTTGGCCCCTGACTTTAACATTCTACCTTCTAACCATCTCCATGAGTTTAAAGTTCTATAACTGACTTAGCTTTCATACTAACTTGCATCACTGTTATAACCATCTTCTTAGATCTAGAACGCCCTCTTGATTCCTAAACAACTCAAAATTTAGCTATGAGACTCAAGCTGTCTATTCTTCAACCACCTCAGAGAGCTGAGAAGGATAAATATATCTGATTATATAGGAAGTGCAGGGCCTGCAGCTTCCAAAACTAAGAAAGGACATACCAATGACTGCCTGGACAGTTCCCATTTTCTCTCCATACATTCCTGCATCAGTCTTCAGCCTTTGGGTCCTGTTTCTCTGACAGACATTTATTGTAGAGCAGGGATTATGAAGGACTTACCTACCCTGTCTTGGCAGAGCTAGACTGTCGACTTCCCTGCTATCAAGTTTTGTCCTTAGCCCCTTTCATGCCACCAAATCCTCTGATGTACCTCAACTCTCAAATGGACAGCACCTTTTCTTTATCATTGTTGCATTTATGCATATGTATACATGAATATATAAATATAACCTACTGTGTCTGTTTCTGTGCATATGATTTCTGTATTGACCACTTTGTATTGGGTGGCTAATCAGAGGTTTCATCTATTACTATTTTCTTTACTTCTATAAGTACCCCAATTTAAACACACACACATCTAAAAATTCAAATCTAGCATCTGCAAGTGACATGGAACACTTGACATTTATGAAAGCTGGGTGTTGATGACCTCACTCAGAATGTCTGTTTTCCATGCCACCCATTTGCCTGTGAATTGCATAATTTCATTTTTCTTAACACATGAATAATATTCTAATGTACCACATTTTCATTATTCATGAATCTTTTGATGGATATATAGTGTATTGGATAAAAGACTGCAAGTTTGCTAGCTATTGTGAATAATACAGTAATGAGAATGGGTGAGCAAATTATCTATTAGGATATAGAGTCCTTTGAGTATATGCTAGTATATAACTAGATCATGTGGCGGACCTATTACTACCTTGAAGAACTACACTGATGCAAAGTTTTGCACCCCCATGAACAGTGAGTAAATGTTGCACTTTGAATCCATGCCAACATTTGGTGCTTTTTGCTTTATGTATTTATTGATCTTAGCTATTCTGATTAGGGAAAGATGAAATCTCAAAGTAGTTTACATTTCCATTTCTCTGGTGACTAAGGATGTTGGACATTTTAAACAGTATTCCTCAGTCATTTGTATTTATTTATTTATTTTTTTTGGAGACCTGCTTAGATCGATGCCCCACCTTGCAATTGGAGTATTTGTTTTCTTGCCATTTAGATTTTTTAGTTATTTATGTATTCTAGATTCTCTTTGTCAGATATGTAACTGGCAAAACTTCTCCCAATTCTTGAGGCTGCTTCTTCAGTCAAATGAGGGTACCCTTTGTTGTAAGAACCCTTTTATTCTGAGGAGGCCCCAGTTGTCAGTTGTAATGCCCATGTGATTCGTTGCTGTTGAGAAAGTCCTGGCTTCTGCCAATGACTTCACGTGCGCTCCCTCCTTTTCTCTCTATCAGATTCAGGACATCAGGTTTGTAATTCAGGATATCAGTAATGTAATGATGATACATCTTGTCAAGTTTTGTAACTGTTAGATGTATGTTGATGTCCCCGATCCACTTGGAGTTGAGCTTTGTGCAGGATGAGAGACAAGAATCTTCACTCATTCTGGTGCATATAGCTGCCTGGTTTGGCCAGAACTATTTTAGTTGAAGATATTATCTTTTCTCTGAGTCTGATTTTATAATAGCTTGTATTTTGGGGATATTGGTCTCTATCACATGCATATATGTGGTGCAGATGTGTTGTTTCTTGTATGAGTACCCAGTCTGTCATCTACACCTGGCTCATTACATATATTTTTATAGACACAGAAATTGAGATAGGAACCCCCAAAATGCTCGCGCCAAGTCACACAGTCAGTTTAGAATAGATCTCAGTATGGGACACAGTTATTTTGATTACTTGTGAAATTGGTTTCCCACTGCCCCAGTATAACTACTTTCTCTCCCTTTTATGCTATATTGCATACAGAAGAGGGTAGAGGGACCTAATATATATATATATATATATATATGGGGGTCTTTAAGATGTATGTTGTAGGTCCTGGCAAAGACTAAATGACAAAATTATCAAGTAGGCAAATGGAAGATGGAAAAAGAAAGTGACTAGAAGTGAAATGATCTTAGGGTCAACTTAACAGGATGCTAAGGTGCTACTTACAAGCACATTAAGAAGTTTCCATCTCACACAAAAGATCAAAGAGTCAGGAGACACACATGCTGGTGAGGATGTGGAGAAAGGGGAACATTTCTCCATTGCTGGTGGGAGTGCAAACTTGTACAACCACTTTGGAAATCAATCTGGCACTTTCTCAGAAAATTACAGATAGTTATTCCTCAAGACTGAGCTGTACCACTTCTGGACATATCCCCCAAAGATGACCCACCATACCGCAAGGACATTTTCTCAATCATGTTCATAGCAGCCTTACTCATAATAGCCAGAAACTGGAAACATGGAATACTACTCAGCCATCAAAATGAGTAAATCACAAATTTCGCAGGCAAATAGATGGAACTAGAAAAGACCACCCTGAGTGAGGTAACTCAGACACAGAAACACATGGTATGTACTCACTTATAAGTGGATACAAGTCATATACTACAGGATAACCGTACTATAATCCAGAGACCCAAAGAAGCTAAATAACTAAATGGGCCCAAGGGAGGATCCTTGAATCTCACTCAGAAGGGAACATAGAACAGACAGAGGAAGTGGATGAACAGAGGGAGGTGGGTAGGAAAGGGATAGAGGAGGGAAAGATGGGTGGGGATCAGTTGTGAGGAGAGTGGGGGCAGGAGGTGAGAGGGCTGGGAGAGAGATAGGAAGAAAAAGTTAGCTTGTTTCTCCTTCAGTTCCTTACTAAATGCGCAGTTGAATTACAATGAACCAAAGCTCTGTCATTCTTGAAATGGAACCTGCCTGCCTCACTGAACTGGCTCTAAAAGGCGATCCCAAATCATGCTTTTCTGTTTTCTATAGAGACGTTCACAGATTGCAAGATCAAGGATAAAGATCCTACAGAATCCATGAGAGAATGCACTTTTGTTTCTCCTAGGAGTTTAGAAACAAAACAAAACTCACAGGTGACAGTCATTTTGGAAAATGCCATTTGCAACACAGTACATTTTATGACCCACTTTGTCGAACTGTGAATTAATATGTATTCATAGCCTAAGGACAAAATATCCCAGTATGTGGGAAAGTCTTTTAAAAAAGTTATACATCTATCATTGGTTTCAAACATTTCATGGTAATTTGCATTCACTGTGGAATTAAATGGATCTGTGACATAAATTTAAGTTAATTTATTCAGCAAGTAATGATATGTTTTAAGGGGATTCAATGTGATAAAAATAATGGCATGACAACAAAACTTTTGATGATCAGTCTGGAAGTGAAGGTAAAAGAAAGCGGCAAGGTGGAGGGGACATGAAATGAAGGTGCTTTTCAGCGTTAAAACACATAATACCCACAAACACTTCATAGACGGTATTATACAAAACTAACTCAGGAGTCCCATGGAGTTCGTAGAAGAGAGTCACGTTAAAATCAAGAACAGAGAAAACAGTGTGAGAAATGACTTTAAGAGCAGCCATTGGAGAAGAAAGTTAACAAAATGATCGCTTAACAAAACCAGGGCGTAACTGAAGTTAATACTTTCTAAAGAGTTCTCCTAAGAGGAGTTATGTTTAAAAATCCAGTGTGAATCTGATGAAAACATTTAGATGCTTCATTCAGGGCTCAGAAAGTTTTTGTAAAAAGAATGAATGTTTCCAAAGTGATTGGAATTGCCAAATTCTACTTAAGTGTCAAGCAGTAGAATGGTATGCTTATCAAAATCACAAATTCCTCAGTTATCTGCCACTCTGGCTTTCTATCCTTTGGTTCTTGGGGTTTGTACACAAAAGGATGACACAAAGGGCTAGTTGAAGGTGGATAATCCGGAACATCACAATTTTGTTAAAAGCCAGTGAAGACCGGACTCTACATTTTCCATGAGATTCAGCTATCGGTAAACTGTAGCCCTCATCTGGATAAACACATCTCATGTGAGCTCTGAATTAACACCTTTATTTTGGAGTGGTTGATTGGATGCTCATCTGCTGTTTTTCTCTTTAGTATAAAATATTACCAGCCTCTTATGTCTGGTAGCACAGAGTAGGGTAGAAAGTAGTTTCCTGGCAGTGGAAAAACCCTCTGTAAGTCATCTTTCGAACAACAAAGTTGGATGAAACTCTGTCTAGACTCCCATGTTGTTCTAATACTTTAAATGCACTCTGGATGTCTGGCAACTATTTTTTGAAAGTTATGACTTACATATTGGATAGTGTGGATGGAATGAGCTTGGGAAAAGTGGATATTGCCTTTGGACCATTAAATCAGTTAAGGGGTTCCAGTAAGGTTCCCTATATGACAATTAATCTCAGGTATCATCTAAGAAGCTAGAATAACAATTGAACATCTAAACTCTATGCCTAATGAAAAGATTTATCTTGTTTACTTTTATTAAAACTTGTAAGTTACTACATATATGTCATCAGAAATGATAAAGCTGACATTCAGTATAAATAAAAATGTTTAGAACAAATTTTAATAAATCTGCCACATAAAAATAAACACAATTGATGCTGTTATGTTATGCATAAATGAACTCAAAAGAATCCCATTCTACTATGCTAGATATAAAACTGTGGTTGATGCTATTCGAAGTTACATTAATTTTTTTTGTCTCTGTGAGGCCAGGACCACAAGATCCAGTCACATGAATATGTAGTAGATATTTAGAAAATAAAATGGAGTAAGGGACAAAGGCCGATGGGAATGCTATACTAATTTCATAAGGTGAGAGTTGAGAGAAAACATGAAGAAGGTGAGGAACGAGCTACGTAAACAGCGGAAAGTTCTCTGTAACAAGAGGGGAGGCATATTACCCGAGGAAAAGCACAACATACGATTCCAAACCTGGACTTTTTCTGTGAAAAGCTAAATTTCTTTTCTACTCAGTCTGTCTGAGACACCGATCCTGTCCCCCCAACCCATGAATTTAAGGACAATTAAGAATTTAACCTGTAATGAACACAACTAAATGCCATTTTGTTTTGGGGTGAATGGAGTGGGGCCAGTCTCCTCTTTTTGACTAGGTGACAAATGTAAGAATACACAACACAGTCTTTGTGCCTTTCTGATATCAGTTTCTTACCTCTTCCTTGCATGCCCTGGCACTGAACTTAGGTTATATTCCTGGCAAGGGAACCCAATTAGTCAAAGACTGTGTATGCAAAATAATTTTCAATGTAAAGTTTTTCGTGGGAAATGTCTCCTTGTCAAGATATGTAATGGTTAGTAGGGTTTATTATTTCCATTTGCAACCACACACACTCATCTATCTATACATACAGAAGCATCCTCAAAGTCAGAAAAATATGACATAGGAGGAGATATATTAAAAGACTTTATTCACAATAGAGAAATTTTACAAATATAATTTTTAAAAATTATGTGTCAATCTATTATATTTTCCATTACAGCAGACATTTATATAAAGTTGGAAATGACAGAATGCACTTATGAACAAAGCAAAAACATTATGAACAAATAAAAAACAATCAATGTATAAATGGGCAATACTCATGATAGAGAAGTCATTGAGTTCTATATATTGTCATAGAACTTATATATATATAATATTAACTGCATAAAGTATATCAAAACATATTTAATAAACACAATATTGGGTGCTGTGTTAACTGTTCATCTTTAAGGATGTGGATTATACATATAAATTAAACTGCACAGTTTTGTTGAAAATGAATGAATTGGTGTCTACTTAGAGACTTTGTTATTTAAGAGACAGTTGTTTAAAATTAACACAAAATATAAGTTTAATTCAATTACATTACTATAATATTAATCTCTTATCTTGTCTACAATTTTTGGTATTCCTGGAATCTAGCATTTAAAAAAAGTCCAAGTTTGAAAACTGAAAAACGATTCTTGCTATTGGCAGAGCAACACGTGGTTCAGTTTCTTGCCTGCTTATACTGGAACACACGAGCTACATTATAGTGTAGCAGGCACATAGGACCTGACTTTAAAACCCCACCTGCTGCCTGAATACTCACCAGCTGTGTGTGCTCCTTCAAATTGAAATGCAAAGAAAATGAATTAAATAGCTAATCTAAGGACAGTGAAAAAAATCATAATCAAAATACATATGGCCAAACTTTGTTGCAAATTTTAATGCTTTACCTCTGGGGAAGGAAAGATTTGTCATTCCTTTGTTCTTCCCAGTGGAGGGAAATGTTTTGCAGTCAAATCAAGTTGTAATTAAGAGGTCAAGACTGTTCTATTCAGTTTCATGAAAATGATATCACAGGTTCATGAACTCCAGAGATTAAAGAGATCACAGGCAGAAGTTGCTTTGGGTCACAAAGGTACATTAACACAGCCATAAAGATTGAGGGATCTTTTTCATTTACTAAGTTTACAGTTTTATTTTTCATGTGTTCTAATGTACAATACTGGAAACAACCAGGCCAACCACACAAGGTGGTGATCCTAAATGACATCTTTGGAAACCCTCCCCAAAGCTGAAATAGGTAAAAATATTGTCTACTGAGATTTAAGAAAGTAAATGTCTCAAAAAAAGAGTTTGAATGACATGAAACTGATAAAATCAGAAAGTTTGAAGAATGTAAATGCACAAAAATATATATGTTAGGCTAATCCACGGGGTTGTATAATTTGTTTTGTTGTTGTCATAGGTTGAAATTCAGGGGGTTAGCATTTTTGTCCCTTGGTACACACATAATCACATTTGATCCTTCATATGAAGAACAGGTACAGCAACACAAGTGATCACAAAACCAGTTCTTGGGAAAATCATTTATATTCCAAAATGAGGTTTAGAAGAATCACACAATCATTTTGATCTGCTAGAAATCAAATTATGAGGGAGTGTGCCCATTCCTATAAATTTTTTCTAAGATTTTTATGCTGAATGCAACCACACTTAATACACTGTGTTAAGAGCTGATTACATTTTTTTTAAGG
This sequence comes from Lophiomys imhausi, assembly GCA_907164525.1. Classification (NCBI taxonomy): domain Eukaryota; kingdom Metazoa; phylum Chordata; class Mammalia; order Rodentia; family Muridae; genus Lophiomys; species Lophiomys imhausi. Next base: position 30,803 of record CAJQZJ010010411.1, read on the forward strand.
TTGAATACACATGAGCAGATAAATTGGCAAAATCTCTTTCACTGGGTGTAAGCTCACTTTCCCAAATGGAAGAGAAATGACCAACTACATCTGGTAACAGCCCTCTTCAAAACCTAACCAAGTGCAATGTGTCCTTTCCTTAAAGAAAATCAGAGATGAAATGCAAATACGAGAACTAGTCATCTGAAATTCTCTTTGGAGACCAGATTTCGGAATGGATTCACTTAAGAGGAAAGCCTGGCTCACTAAAAAAGTTACATTGCTTCCCTTTCAAGAATGTAATTCAGTAACAGGGCCCTCTGCAGAGTTCAGGAGCTCACCTCGCTGTGTAGTAGGGAATGGAAGGAATTAGGAAGTGCGTGATACAGAGATGACACAGGGCATTTAAAGTAACCGTGGAGACCACATTTCAAAGTGAGGAAACAGTAGCATAACCACCCAACAGAAACATATCGCACTTGTGCTGAAAGGAGGCCAACGTGGCAGACTCTTCTGGGATGACTTTCTCATTTGAATTGCAATGTGAGCATAGTACTCAAGAAGACATTCTATCAAATAACGATAGACCTGCTCAGAGCCTGTCACAGTTATAAGATCTGTCTCTGGTGGATAGACAAACCAGATTAACATGAACTTGAAAAGGAAAAAAAAAGCTTTTTTTAAAAATGTAATACTTAATTTATTATTATGGCTTTTTGCAACATGGCAAAACATTACAGCTTAAAGCAGACAGCATCTCCTCATAGAGGAGGGAAAAGTTTTGCAGTCAACTCAAATCATAATTAAGAGGTCACTGGTAGACTGTTCTATTCTGTTTCATGAAAAAGATGTCACAACTTCATGAACTTCAGAAACAATAGATTCCTTTAAAAAAAAAAAAAAGACAGGCAAAATCTGTGGATCCACTAGCTGAATAGTAAAGAAAGAAGGAATTGAGGTCCACTTAGGCTTATGATAATAAACATAAAAGACTGCAAAACAATTTTAGAACATAGGATAATCATAGACTTTCATCAATCAATAAAAGTTCATCATATGTCTGATTACCAGAAAAGGAATTATTAAGGTATGCAGTGAGGGGACGAAGCAGAATAAAATAGAAAACGTCTTTCACTTCTCTTTGACATCAACTTCCCTCTTCTCTTGACGGAGTACAGGGAAAGGGTGGGCCTCGGTATTGAAGATCCAGTGTTCTAGTGGAAGAAGGTCATCATCAGAAAATATCAAATACAAATACCTGGAGAGAAAAAGAAAGAGAATATGAGGCACAGGAAACCATGCCACAAAGACAAGAACCAAGGCGGCAGCCATTTCTAACACTCACAGTCCTGAACATGACATCACTCTTGCTTTGGGGCTAGTGTACAAGGCACACATAGCACGGTCCAAGGTCATAAGCCCCAGCAGTGACTATAAACACCTGCACAGAGACTGTGCTCGTAACACACCTGAACTGGGCGGAATACTACACACCAGTCTTATTTGGTATACTATGAATGTGTTCACTGAGAAGACATCTTAGAGAAATCTCCTTAGGAGCCTCGGCCACAAAATTTGAGGATAATTTTACTTACTTTAGAGTCTCAGCTAGGAAGAAGCTTTGCTGGACATCGTCATAACTCTCATTAGCCAAGTAAACATCCCGTAGGCCTGAGTAGCCTCCGTTCACCCTGCAGTGACTTTCTAGGGCCTGAATAGTCAAGAAGAGGGGTAAAATCAGTAAAGTTGTTATCAGTATTTTTTTTCCTAATTAGATCATCAAATTCAGATAAGACAAGATCTCAAAGGGAATGAGAGCTTGAAAGAGTGTTTGATAGAAAATTAAAAAACTATAAAGCAGAAAGGCAAATAAAGTGGAAAAGGTACAGGGCATATGGGCTATATATCTTGCCTCAAAAGAAACTGTTCAATGTGTGGTTTTGGAAAAGTCTGAGCTCACTTCTGGCATTTCCACTTTTGGTCCAGAGTAAAGTTTGGTAAAACAAAGACCAAGGGCTATATATATAGCCCACTGTTTATTTTTGGAAATTAAGTTTTCATTAAACTATAGCTAGACTATCTTCATTTGTTTGTAAAGTGTCTGTGTTTTTACATCATCAGGATGGAGGTGAGTAGTGGTGGTATAGACTATATCATTCGGCATGACTTTTACAGAGCTAGTGTGCTGATTTCTGTCCAAGGCTGTCCCTAGTGCCAATTGGGACAGCGAACCACTGTTCAAGAAAGTGTGGTGGGCCCCAAAAGATTCTAGTCTTATTAGAATATATCAACATATCAACTCTGTATCTTTCCAGTTAGGTCTTATAGCATTAAAAAAATAGTATAGTGAACTATTAATGATGCCAGTGATGGAACTGAAGAAATGAAAGTCAGTGAGAAAAATGAGTCTGGAATCCATTGCAAAAACCAGTTTTTTTTTCTTTAATATGATAGAGAAGAATATGGATGAATTCACTGCCTTAGGAAAGCTTAGAGAGAAGTGGTCTGTCACCCTGTGAACCACAATGAATATTTGGAGGAGATGAGTGGGCAATGTGGGGATGAAAATATATATAAAACCTTAAAATTCCACCTTCCATTTTGTTAATCTGTCAGTCAACTGACTACTGTTTGTAGATTTTTTTACCCCAGAAGCCCTCATTCTTAGTTTTCTTTGTTTCATACTTTTTAGCTTTACAGATGTATCATTGATGAATAAAAATCTCATCTATTTAAGATGTATAAATGTGCTGCTTTATATAGATTGTGAAATGACTACCACACTCAAGCCAATCAACATATCCATAGCATCACGAGTGGTATTTTTTCTTGTGGTGAGAATCCTTGATATCTACCCACACATTGTTATTCACTATAGTCATGGTGAATAATTGGTGAATATATTTACCATGCTGCAGAGTATAGTAAGCCTCCAAAAGACGTTCATCTTTTTTTGGTTTTTGTTTTGTTTCTTCAGACAGGGTTTCTCTGTGTAGCCTTGGCTCTCCTAGAACTATCTCTGTAGACCAGGCTGGCCTTGAACTCACAGAGATCCTCCTGCCTCTGCCTCCTAAGTGCTGGGATTAAAGGCATGTGCCACCACTGGCCTGCTTCCATCTTTTAGCTGACATTTTCAAACCCTTTGACCAGTATATGTCCTTTTCTTCTTCCTCCTCAGTTCCTGGTAACTGTCACTGTGTTCTCCACTCCTGTTAAGATCTTTAATTATCCTAAGCTCTACATGGAAGTGCTAGCACACAGCACCTTTCTGTGTATGGTGTGCTCTACTTAGTGAACCTCCAGGTTCATTCCTGTTGTTGCAAAGAGCAGATTTTTGTTTTTAATTGTGAAAGGCTTTGTATGAGTTTCACTGCATATGCATCTCACATCTTTATTTCTCCATCTACTGAGGAGCACTTAGGTTGTTTCTATATGTTGGTTACTGTGAATAATACTGTAACAAATGTGAGACTGCAGATAACCCTTAGATCTCATGGCATTTCTTTGGATATAAGCCCAGAAATGGGACTGCTTCACTTTATGACAGCTTTATTTTTAATTTTTAAAACAATTTATTTATTACTTCAGGTTACGTCTTTTTAAAGTTAACCTCCATACTATTTCTTATGATGCCCATACCAGTCAATATTGCTACCAAAAGTGTACACGGGTCTCATTTTCTTCACTTCCTTTACCATTAGTAATCTCTTATTTTTTTCCTTTATTTTTTATTTCTTCAAGTTACATCTCAATCACAGTCCCCCTCCCTATTCCCCCTCCAGTCCCACCCTCCCACCCTCAACCCCCATCCTCTTCCCTTTTTTTTCTTTTAAGTTTAAGGTATATCTTATTTCCCCCTACAGTTTCCCCTTTCAGTCCAACAAATGGCTCTTTCTCTTATAATAATAAATACAATACAAAACAACAGAGGGAATGAGGCCACAGTTATGAGGGTTATATGGCTTAACGTACATTCCCAATGACCAGTCCATATGTATTTGTACCTGACTTTAACATTCTACTATCTAAACATCTCCATGAGTTTAAAGGTCTATATCTGACTCAACATTCATATTAACTTGAAACACAATTTTAAAAGTATCTTCTTAGATCTATAACACTCTCGATTCCTAAACAACTCAAAATTTAATTATGAGACTCTAGCTATCTGTTCTTCAACCACCTCAGAGACCTGAGAGGGATAAATATATCTGATTTTATAGGAAGTACAGGGCCTGCAGCTTCCAAAACTAAGAAATGACATATCTGTGGCTGTCTGGACAGTTCCCATTTTCTCTCCATACATTACAGCATCGATCTTCAGTCATTTGGCCCCGTTTCTCTGACAGACATTGATTGTAGAGCAGGGGTTATGAAGGACTTACCTACCCTGTCTTGGCACAGCTAGGCTGTCGACTTACCTGCTACCAGGTTTTGTCCTTCTTGGACAGAATTCTGTCTACAGTTGGGGCAAGGGGCTTTTCCTATCAAGAGATAGGCTTGCAACTAATTCAATCATCTCCCACTGGAGATTCTTCGATGCTCATCTTCTACTTGGAGGAGAATAGGGGGTGCTGTCAGGAGTTGATGTGTCTTGATATAAAAAAATCTAAAGTTACGAAAACATCTTTGAATGCCATATTCTGCAGATCTCTTGAGGTTTTTGAAGAGGCCCTATCTATCTCTTATATTAGGGTAAGCAGATGTTGCTTGTCTCTTGCGGGTTTATTTCTGATTAGCTTAGAAAGTAACTATAATAGGCTGTCATAGTACTTAACTGAATGACCGGCTTGCATAACCATTAGTTTGCATTTCTTAATTATCCTAAACAGTTTATGGCAATTAGTAGTAAAAGGCCGAAACATCACATTTCATTTTTTTTTCTTTACCTCCTAACCCTTCCATCCCATTTCTCTGGGATAGGGTGCCCTTATATAACAGTCCCTCATCTCAGTTGAAAGGTCGTATGAGGGCCAAGAGCCTCTTCATTCATTGGGGATCTACGAAGCAGTACCATCAGTGAAAAGTGTCTCGTTGCCCGGGAGAGAGAACTACTAAACAAACAAACCAATAAGCATACAATAGATAAAAAAGACTAAAAAATAGAAAAAAATATAACTAATATATAAAAAATAAATAAAGAATAAAAATTAAAAATAAGAAGTCTATGTCCAAGTTCCCTTTGGTGTGTATACATAAGCTACCCCAAAAATTCCACCAGAGAACTCTTACAGCTGATAAACACCTTCAGCAAAGTGGCTGGATACAAAATTAATTCAAAAAAATCAGAAGCCCTTCTTTATACAACAAACAAATGGGCTGAGGAAGAAATAAGGGAAACAACCCCCTTCACAATAGCTGCAAACAACATAAAATACCTGGGGGTAACTCTAACCAAGCAAGTAAAGGACCTGTACAACAAGAACTTCAAGCCCTTGAAGAAAGAAATGGAAGAGGCCTTTAGAAGATGGAAAGATCTTCCATGCTCATGGATAGGTAGGATCAACATAATAAAAATGGCCATCCTACCAAAAGCAATATATAGATTCAATGCAATTCCTATCAAAAATACCAACACAATTTTTTATAGACTTGGAAAGAGCTATTCTCAATTTCATATGAAACAACCAAAAGCCCAGAATAGCTAAATCAATCCTGTACAATAAAAAAAACATCTGGAGGTATTACCATCCCAGATTTCAAGCTGTACTACAGAGCAATAGTTGTAAAAACAGCATGATATTGGTATAGAAACAGACCAGTAGATCAATGGAATCGAATTGAAGATCCAGAAATAGACCCACACACTTATGGTCACCTAATTTTTGACAAAGAAGCCAAAACGGCACAATGGAAGAAGGACAGCATCTTCAACAAATGGTGCTGTCCAACTGGATGTCCATTTGTAAAAGAATGAAGTTAGACCCATACTTATCACCTTGTACAAAACTTAAGTCCAAGTGGATAAAAGACCTTAACATAAGGCCGGTCACACTAAATCTACTAGAAGAAAAAGTGGGAAAAACCCTCGAACTAATTGGCACAGGCGACATCTTCCTGAACAGAACACCAACAGCTCAGGACTTGAGATCAACAATCAATAAGTGGGACCTCATGAAACTGAAAAGCTTCTGTAAGGCAAAGGACACTGTCATTCGAACAAAACGGCAGCCTACAGACTGGGAGAAAATCTTCACCAACCCCACATCTGACAGAGGGCTAATATCCAAAATCTACAAAGAACTCAAGAAATTAAATGCCAAGAAACCAAATAACCCAATCAAAAAATGGGGGACAGTGCTAAATAGAGAATTCACAAGGGAGGAATCCCTAATGGCTGAGAGACACTTGAAGAAATGCTCAACATCCTTAATCATCAGAGAAATGCAACTCAAGATGACTCTGAGATTCCATCTCACACCTGTCAGAATGGCTAAGATCAAAAACTCAAATGACAGCACATGCTGGCGAGGGTTTGGAGAAAGGGGTACCCTACTCCATTGCTGGTGGGAGTGCAGGCTTGTGCAACCACTATGGAGGTCAGTCTGGCAATATCTTAAAAAACTTGGAATAGCTCTGCCTCAGGACCGAGCCATACCACTTCTGGGTATACACCCAAATGCCTCTTCACGGAATCATAAGGAAGTTTCCTCATGTATGTTTATAGCAGCCTTATTTGTAATAGCTAGAAACTGGAAACAACCCAGATGTCCCTCAACCGAAGAATGGGTCAAAAAACTGTGGTACATCTATACAATGGAATATTATTCAGCTATTAGGAACAATGAAATTATGCAATTTGCAGCCAAATGGATGGAACTAGAAAAGCTCATCCTGAGTGAACTAACCCAGACTCAGAAGGACACATATGGCATCTATTCACTTATAGTAGGATTTTAGCTATATAGTAGAAGGTATCAATACTACAACTAACACACCAAAGGGAACTTAATTTTTTTGATAGTAGTCATTTTCATAGAAGTGACCTCATCGTGGATCTGCCTTGCATTCCCAATGGTGAGTGATACTGGCCTCCCTTTCATACAGTTTTTGGCTACTTGTAAGTCTTCCTGGCAAACAGGCCCACTGAGATTCTTTGCCCATTCCCAAAATGGGTTATCTTTAAACGCTGAGTTGTATGAATTCACTCTTTTGGATACTAACTCCTTATAAGATATAGTCACAGAGTGTACTGACACAAAGAAGACAGACCCAACACTACTAGGCAATAACATTTTAGAGTAGTAGCATCATACATGTGGTCAGAGAGAAGAGTCACCATGCGGTCATGTGACTGCAAATGGCTGAAAATAATTTCTATGCCACGACACCTTTAGTTGATTGTTTTCTCTGCTATGCAGAAATGTAGACTGATATGGTCCTGGGTTTTATTTTGCTTTTGTTGCTGCTCTGTGAATGTCAAATCCAATAGAGTCATTGTCAGGACACTGTTTTCCTCAACACTTTCTTCTAGGAGTCTCCTTTATTTATTTATTTATTTCAGATCTTATAATTAATTCTTTAATTTGTCTTTATTTTTGTACATTGTATGTATTTTAAAATTATACAGGGTGCTTGTCTAGTTATCAAGCATACTCCAGCCAAGTTACATTTTTATTACCACATTCTAGTAATCCCATTAAGTATAGGACAAAATAAAAATTGCCTTCTGAAACCTTGTCCTTAATCACAGAAAACTGGAGATGGTTCATCTTTTTCATCTACTTAACTAGATTTAGAATCAGTTAGGAACACACCCCTGGCCATGTCTCTGAAGGTGTTTCCAGAGAGGGTTAACTGAGGAGGAATGTTCACTGATGAACACGGGTGGGACCAATCCATGGGCTGGGGTCCCAGACTAAAGAAAAAGGAAACAAGGGCAATGAGGAACATGGACGGTCATTGCTCTCGGACTGACTTTGGATGCAGTGGGACCTTATGTTCCTGCTGCCTTGACCTCCCCTGAACAGACTCTGTCTTCAAACTGGGAGCCCAAATAAAGCTTCCTGTTTTTTTGTTTGAAACAGGGTTTCTCTGTGTAGCCTTGGCTAGACCAGGCTGGCCTCGAACTCACAAAGGTCCGCCTGCCTCTGTCTTATGAGTGCTGGGATTAAAGGTGTGCGGCACCACATCTAGCTAAATCTTCTGTTTTACGTTGTACTTGTCACACACACACACACACACACACACACATATGTATGTATGTATAGCAACAAGTTCAGTAACTGAGAAAATGGGTGTTGAGGAGTGGGCCAGTGCTCTCATAAATCTGATCTTGTGGCTTGTGGGCTGTTGGAACTGGTTGATGGGAGGGCTATGGAAGAGTTTGGAGAAGTTGGATAGATAAGCTCTATAGTGCTGTAAGCAAAGCCCTCCTGAGGAAAATATGGACAGAGGAGGCTCAGTTCATGATGCTCTAGGAATTCTTTTGGGAACCAGACTTGAGGATATTTGTGTTATAATCTGGCAATGAATCTGGCTGCCACTGTTCTTGTGTCCTGAAATTTTGAGCAGTCCTGGAGTTCAAGAACAACAGACTAAATTGTTCCATGGAGTGGAGGAGATTTCTAAAAAGCATAGCATACAGGCTGTATGTGTGTGTCCATATTTACAGTGAGAAAGGGCAGAAAGCTCAGCAGAATGATCTTAAAAATGTTAAAGAGGTTAGCATTATCTAAGAAACTTACGCTTTGCTCTGAGACTACAGGAAAGGTTCTCTGAGGGCAAGACCTCATCACCCAAAGTTGGAATTTGTAGAATTAATTTAGAAGGAGAAAGCTTGAATAGAGAATGCCACTAAAGGTGTCCTCTGCGGGAAAGGAATTGCCTTGGAAGGTGTTTCCCCACATTCAGCCACTAACAGACACAGAGGCCACCACAGCTAAGGCAGAGGGGAGCTAGGCTATTCTTGAGATGATAGCAGAACTTAGCAGTATTGCCCACATGACGGTTTTGCAGGCATGTAAAATGCAAGAATTCTTGGGTAATTAAGTCTTACACCAAGGTCCCAAAAAGTGGCTGTGGCTAGCAGTGTCTGGCAGGGTTGGAGTATTCAGCAGGAGGCTCTGAGAGGCTATTGCATATAGAGTTGTGAAGGTAAAGCCAGAGCTGAAGTAGATCCACAAGGAGAAAGCACTTGAAGGCAAGGATAATGAAAATCTAGTCAACATGCTCAATGAACAAAGAAAAGTTCCCCATGATTTAGTAATTAAAAGAAAAAGAAAAACCTTTAGAAAAGAAAATAAGCTTAAAAAAACATGCTTTAATTATAACAATAAGACAATTGAGGGAGAAGATCAAAGACAACTTCCAATTCCTATTATTTTTTTCTCCATTTGTTTTTGATAGAAAGGGTTTTTTTGATAAACAGTCAAATATCAGATGCATGGACTAAGCCAAAATTTATTTGTAAACAGAGAAAATGGTTAAAAAAAAAAAGAAACAGGTGAGGTTATTCTGGGGGTTATAATGAAACCAAATTTCCAGATATTTCCTTGAAAGTACCTTAATCCCAAAATCTTTTCTTGGTCACTCATTCCCTTTAAGCTCCTTCAGTGATAATAAGCTGAGAACGCCAGGCATGGTGATTAGCTATCCTTTCTGTCCATGGAAATTTCTATGAATTCTTTTATTTGATAAAGAGCTCCCAGATGGACATAGTGGCACAGGCCTCTAATCTCAGCATGTCAGATGCTCAGACAGGAAGACTTTGAGTTTGAGGCCAGTCTGGTCAACTAATGATACCCTGTGTGCAGCAAAGAACGGAAGTCCAACTACCTGCTTATCTAGCCATCTACCTGCTCAACCAACCAAAAAAAAAAAAAAAACAGAAATCAGAAAAAGGAAAAATATGAAGAGTTGCCTTTGGGTATAGACAACACATAGTCATCTTTCTTTTCAGTTCACATCCACTCATTCTTTTTCTTCCCTAAGTCCTCACTGGGCAATAATCACAATAGATGTGCTGGCTAGTTTATGGCAACTTGCCACAAGTTATAGACAGGAGGGAACCTTAATCAAGAAAATGCCTTCATAAGATCAGGCTGTAGGCAAGCCTGTCCAGCATTTTCTTAATTAGTGAGTGATGTGGGAGGATCCAGCTCATTGTGAATGGTACCATCCTGGTCTGGTGGTCCTGGGCTCTGTAACAAGGCAGGTTGAGTAAGCCAGTAAGCAGCACCCCTCCATTGCTTCTGCATCAGCTCCTGCCTCCAGCTTCCTGCACTGACTTCCTCCAATGATGAGCTGTGATGTGGAAGTGTAAACAAAATAAATTCTTTCCTACCCAGTTTGCTTTTGGTCATGGTATTTCATCACAGCAATAGAAACACTAACTAAGACAAGAACCCAAGAGAGTGGGGGAAGAATGGGCCACTGACCTCAAGTCTAGATTTCCTAACTGTGTCCCCTGAGATCCCTTAAAATGGGCAGTGCCCTTAACACAGGGTTGCTGTGAGAAGAAAAGAAGGCAAAGGAATGCTTCCCACAGTACAAGGGCCTTTCAGTAGCCTAGCTATTTTCAAGTTTTTGATGCTCTAAGTAAATTAAAAATAGTTTACAAATGAGGATAATGTGGAAGACCCTTTTTACTTTCCTAAAACCAAACACCCTCATCTCAAAGTCTAAATGCATGAACTGCTATGCACAGAATGGAAGTGTTTTCACGAGCCCTGTTACTTTGTATGGTTAATATGTGTTAATAACAAAATCCCCAGACAAAAGCCCAAATGTTGATATGAGGAATGAAAAGCTGGGAACAACAGGTTTCCAAGGCACACAAGACTGATTCTGATTTGAATAGTTTCTCAGCAGTGGAAACAGTCACATCTCTAGCAGATCATTTCATTAGTCTGTTTTGACAGTTGCTCAGCCTCTGGGCATTTCATGTAAGGACTTATCTAATTAGGGACCAAATGTGATGCAAGGATTTTTTTTTAAAGATTTATTTATTTATGTAATGCATATGAGTGCTTTATCTGCATGTACACCTGCAGCCAGAAGAGGGCATCAGATCACATTGTGGATAGTTGTGAGCCACCATATGGTTGCTGGGAATTGAACTCAGGACTTTTGAAAGAGAACTAGCCAGTGCTCTTAATTGCTGAGCCATCTCTTCAGCCCTGATGCAAGGATTGTTAAGGCTGGTTATAGTGAGTTATAGCTTGAACTGGTGGATGGAAGACAAACTTGACTCCGCCACACGGAAATGATTATAACTTGGAGTTGGGCTGAGTAAGCCAATGGTCAGCAGAATGAGTTAGACTCAAGTCAGGAAGTATTGCTGTGCAGACAGGAAGTGAATAGCTGATCCATGGAGATTTTCAAGAGTCAATCTCCAAGCTATAGTGCCACTAAGGCTGTCTGCTTGAGATTGCTCTGATCTCAAGAAAAAATAAGAAAGATCCAGGTGACACAAACATATAAAAGAGTGTTTAGAAAGAAGGATCAAGTCTGGAGAACTAGAAGCAGGAATGGAAAGAAACACTACTCTCTCAGATTCAGAATGTTGGCATGGAAAGTGTTAAGGACCAAGACATCAAACAAAACAAAACAAAAAACCTGTGAAGAAAGCGAAAGTCCCATGATGTCTTATCTTCTGTGGGTCAGCTGAGATATTACCTAATCTGTAAGAATAAACAGGCACAACTATTATTCAGATAAATCTTATCTGCCAGCTGTCACATATTCAACCAGGACAAATGCAATACAGGTCTTACCATTACTGAGAGACAGAGAATTAAGTACCAGCTAGAAGTTGCTTCTGTTAGGTGTGTTCACAAATGTCCGAATGAATATGATTACTGGACTGCTATTTACCCAGGAAGGCAGACTCCAGAGCCATATACTGTGTCATATACACTTTGCTAGCTTACTTAAAATAATTGTCCTGTATAAAGACATGGAAATCAGTTTCACTGATTGTTTCAGTGAAAGAATGTTGGGAAGAGGTTGTTTTTTTCTTTTTTTTTTTTGATGAGGCAAGATGATGGATTACAAACACTTTAAAAATTGAGAGCAGAAGTGAAAAAAAGTATGGAGTGAAAGATGCTAGGATCAACACAGAGAATTAATATTGTTTGACCATAATTTCATTGTAGGCCAGAGGTTTCAGGAATCAACTAAGAGAACAATTGGCCCTTTAGCTTTGATTTCACACTGCAGAGAGGTTTTTGAGTTACACTGCCATTCTGGGAAAGCCCACAGCTGGAAACCACATCAGCCTGAGCTGGTAGAACTTGCTATCTTCAGATAGTCAAGAAACCGAAGTGCAGAAGAGAGAACTACAACCCACTAAACATTATGAATTTTGGCTTCAAAAAGAGTAACTTTCTAACAACTTCCATCCATTAAAAGATGGAATGAACAACTTTATAGTTAGTAAATTCTTTTTCCTTTAATATAAACTCTTTGAATAGATGAGATTGAAGAGGAATATTGATATAGCAAAAATAAGGAGACAAATGTCTTTAAAAAAATCTGTGTGTGTGACAGTATATCACCTTGATAAACTGTCAAGTAAATTACCTTGACATGCTGTTAAGTATATCACCTGTCTACAGGGTCAGGACTTTCATTCTTACAAAAGGCAAGACCCCAGCAGTCCATGTTCACCATTCCAACCAAGTTCTAACTGAGGGTACTAGCAGCAAAATCAGTGGAGACACCTTTGTTTTGACAGAGGGAAATAATTTCACAGCATATGCCATATGAAATCAATAATGAAATAAACTTCACTCATAGAAAACCAAGGATACCATCACAGACACTACCCTCACTAGAAGAATCAAGCAAAGCTGGTTACTGTCTACCAACTACCAGACCAAATATCAGAGATTTCCCTTTTTTGATAGTTTCTGTCATACATTTACTATCTATAACACTGGCATGAAGTATTGCTCTAGTGGTATATGAAATAATGATGCCTTCTACACATTATGTTGTCTTTTTAAATTCTGATTGAGTGTGTGTGTATGGGTGTGTGCAAGTGTGACTATATGAGGAAGCCAGTGATCAATACTGGGTATCCTCTGTCACTTTGTAGTTTGAAGTAGTTCATTGCTGTGGCCGGGCTGGCTGGCCTGTTGAGAACCTGCTTGCTCTGGCACTCTGAGCATGGTTGGGGTTTACATGCTCACACAGCCTTGCCTGACTTTTACATGGGTTTCGGGGATCTGAACTCAGGTCCTCGTGCTTGCATAGTAAGCCATCTCTTTTTTGAGATAGGATCTCATGTAGCTAGCGGTGGTTTCAAGCTAGGTATAAAGCTGAGCATGACTTTGAGCTTTGACCTTGTTGTTCCCTGAGTGCTGGATTCTAGGTGCACACTGCCATGTGCATGTCCTGGTTCAAGGGTCAGACTCTGGGCCTATGTGTTGCAATGAAGGCATTCTGGAAACTGAACCACGCCCCCAGCCCCAGTGTTTGATCTAATGAAATATGTTATTCCTGATGTTTCCAATTTAAATCAGTATTTGCAATTCAAGCTCATAGTTCTTTTGCGGGGCATGTGACAGCCAGCCTCATATCACTGAGGCTTAGATAAAATTCACTTTTAACACATTTTCTTCCAGAGGGGGAAAATGTAAGTTTAAACAAGTGGAATCACTATGATTGAATATAATTAGAAAACTGAATATTTCACTTAAAATTGACTGGTGATTAGTGGTAACAGACACCCTAAGTGAAGAGGGCAGTGAGAAAGGCTAATCAGTGGCTTCCTAAGTGTAAGTTAGCTTTAGATGGACTTCTTGAGACTTCTGCTAGAAATCCTTTCTAAGATCAGTAGAAAGCTAGCAGCTTTCTACCAGGAGCTGGGGAGAACAGAGTAATTAAAGCATTTGCTTATTCTTACTCTCTGTGTTTGTCCCCTCTCCTTTTAACATATTAGACCTTAAAACTAGAGATGGCTTGATGTGCACAGCCGAGGTCACCTCCTCTGTCACCTAACACAACAAATTTGTTCCATATTTGGTAGAAAGAGACTGAAGAAAAATACTTAAAGCACCATAGTGAGAGAAATCCGACTGGTGGATAACCATCATCCAAGGGAGACCGTTCTCTTATTTCTTCCCAGAGCTAAGCAGACAGCTCACTCTAGGTCAATGGTTCTCAATCTTCCTAATGCTGAGACCCTTTAATACAGTTCCTCATGCTGTGGTGACTCCCAACCATAAAATTATTTTCATTGCTACTTCATAACTGTGGTTTTGCTACTATTAGGAACCGTAGTGTAAACATCTGATGTGCAGGCTGTCTGATATGCTACCTCTCCTCTAGGTAAATGCACAGGTTATCATGAAAGCCCAAGGACCCATGGGACAGCAAGTATTCTGAAGTGGTTTCAAATGGACAACATATAGTGCTGAACATCCAGAAGCTGCCCAGTACCCTCAGTGGAATAAAGCAACCATTCTTTCTATACTTAGGGTAACTTCATGCTGTAACATGCCTTTCTAAATCTTTCTGTCTAGATCCATATCCTTTCGGTATTCAAGTCTACCTGTCATGCAGTTATGTAATTATTCCACAAAACAAAGCTAAAGTCCATAGTACAAAACAAATTAACCGGAAACAGCCAGTCCCGAAATGGAGTGAACTTGATAAAGCTATGGAAATCTCAGAAAAGTTGCCATGACAGATTTGCAGCCATTGTTGAACATTTTTGCACTGAGAAACTGATCTGTAAGAGACACGCAAATTAAACCGTCACCTCTACGGCTTCCCAGGCCCAGGTCCGGTACTTGGGGTCGTGAGTCAGCCGCCACATGTACATGTAAGTCTCGATAACCTCTGGCCGTAAGATGTAGTACTTTTCATTTTGTCTCGTGGCAATAGCTTCCACGCCACCATCAAATCGGAAGGCTTCAGGTCCCAGCTTCATGACTAAAGCACATGCAATCAGTTAACAAGGATTACCTCCGAACAACCTTGACAACGTTAGAAAGTACAATTCTGAGAGAGACTCCAGAGCGACTCTGTCAAGGGCTAGTTTTACACACCATACAATACACAACACTCATTATACTTCTAGTGTGTCATATGTCCACTTTAGAAAATGACAATTCTTCTTTTTCTCCTTTCCCCCATTTAACTCTGATTTACTGAACACCCACGAGGTGTTTGTAAGGTACCATGGTCATTGTTTAGGTTGCTGGAAGCTCAGGGGTTGAGAATTCTCTTAGTATGTCACAAAAGGCTGGTTATTTAATTGTTGTGTGTAAATGTCTACTCTATAAATAGGAAGTCAAACATATAAACCCCTTATGGGGTTTTGGGGAAGTTTCTTTATGTATTGGGTCAGAGACTCTTACTCAGTGTTATTGAGGTAAATCAAAAGTCAGCAAATAAGGCTGACTTAAAATTTGTATGGCTTACATTTTTTTTATTACTTGACACTCTAAGACGTGTATTTTAATATAAAGTAGTGACTTTTAAGTAAAGGCATAAAATCCTTTTAAGATACCAGTATCATCAAAATTCGCAGTGGTTTTCTTTTACCTTCCTCCATCCCTCCATCCCTCACTCTGACCTTCCCTCTCTCCTTCCTCCTCCTCCCCATTCTGAATGATGGCTATGGTGAAATCTTTTACAGGATGAAATAAAAAATGGAGTGTGAACGAAGAGTAACATGGACTCACAGGTGCGATTGTAAGATTCATGACAGGTGCGGGTGATTTCAGCTCCGAGTTCAAGGTAATGTTGGGCCAGGGCTTCCGGAGCTCCATCTGCCCCAAGTGCAAACATGCCCCCTGCGAAGCACGTCAGGTGGCCCATCTTGTGTTCCAGGAGGCCCCCTTTCCACTCTGCGATGTATGTTAGTCCCCCACTAGACTTGCGGATCAAGTGAGTCTCAATGGCCTGGAAAGAAGAACTTTTAATAGTCTGTGATTGTTTCTCAAATTCATAATAAATTCTATATTATTACTGTATAATCAATTCTTTCCTCCTTTTTTTGAGACACAGTTTTGATAGAGATCACAGATTGTCTTGAACTCATGATGCAGAGTAGGCTGGCCTTTCACAGCAATTTGCCTTCCTCAGCTCTTGAGTGTTGGGATAATAGGCATGCCAACAACACTGTCAGTTTTATACTATAATTAAAACACACACACACACATTTAAAACATTACTTGCAATTTGAGTTTGTCATCATATTGAGATTAAATAATCTGATCTGAAATGTTACTCCTTTCTGCATTCTTTCCTGTACTTTATGCTTCACTCCTTCATCTGGTTACTATTTTCTCTATTGATCAAGCCTCGTTGGCTTTGCTTGACTCCATGACCAAACACTTGCCATTCTTATTCCCTAAATGCCATTCCTTTCTCAAGGACTGGACATGGATGCTGCGTCTGAGTTGAGTCAGTCCAAAGCCCAGGTCCCGCTGTAGATGAAGAACAGAACATGCTAGGGTCTAAGATACAAGTTGGCGGCACCACTGTTTTTTCCTCACTTAGGCTTGAGCAGCAAAAGAGAGTGGCAAAGATGGGCTGTCCCAGAGTCAGATTACATGGATTTACATTACAGTTCTGACAATGTCAAGGAACACTGCAGGCAATTTGTTTAGAATATCTATAAGTCTTAGTATATACCTCATCCATAAAATGGAAACAATGCTATCTACTATGAAGACGCTGCAGTATTTTTTCAATTTCTTTATGTTTATTTATTACTTCAGGTTACATCTCCATCACAGTGCCCTCTTTCCACCCCTCACAGTCCTGCCCTCCCACCCTCTACCTCCTATCCCTTCCATTCCACTCTTCTGGACTGGAGTGCCCGTACATATCAATTCCCCGCCCCAGTTCAGCAGTCATATGAAGGCCAAGAGCCTCTTCATACACTGGGGGCCTACAAGGCAGCACCACTAGGGCAAAGTGTCTCATTGACAGAAAAAAAAAGTCTATGTTCATGTTCTCTTTGGTGCATTCATTGTAGTGTAGTTATCCTGTACTATATGGCTAAAATCTGACTGTAAGTGAATAGATGCCATGTGCATCCTTCTGAGTCTGGGTTAGCTCACTCAGGATGAGCTTCTCTAGTTCCATCCATTTGGCTGCAAATTGAGATGCTGCAGTGTTTTGTTTAAAAGAAGTCAGTACAGAAACTAGCCCTGGTAAGCATCTTATTTGCATCTCTTATTTGGTGATAAGAAACCTATTAGAGGGATTGGAGAGATGGCTCAGTCAGTAAAGCATGAAAAAAAAACATGGAAATGTTAGCACTTGCTGTAATCTCAGTGTTGGGGAGTAGAAAGGCAGAGGCCTGGGTCCTGCTGGCCACCAGTGTGGCCTCATCAGTGAGCTCCAGGGCAATGAGAGACCATGACACCCACACAGAAAAACAAGGAAGGAAGGCTCCCAAGCAATGACTGGAGTTGACCTCTGGCCACATGCGCACATGTGCACCTACACATAAACAGAGAATTTAAGTCAAATTCTTCCCGTTTATTATATTTAGAAACAAAGTACTATACAGTTAAAAAATTAAAAAAAATGAAGATGTTTAAATCTAAGATAAGAATAGTATTTAGAAAATGATTTATAAGATTTCTATATGCCCTTAGACTATTATACATATGTATGTATATATATATATATATATATATATTAGGTTAGAAATAAAATAACCTTGTGTTTTAAAAAAATCACAATGCTTCTTAAAGGTATTGTTCGTAGTAATACTTAAAAATGAAATGTCA
>CAJQZJ010010411.1:55467-80835 GCA_907164525.1 Lophiomys imhausi
GATCCCGACATGAGTCAGAGCAGCGAGAGTGGAAAACCAAGAGCCAGGAGGAGCTTGGAAGTGCCGCCCTGGGTTATGAGAGCAGCTTGGGCATCTGGGCATGGTTTTGAAAGAGAAAAGTCTTATATAATAATGTATTTATTTCAGTTCATTTTGGTGTTAATTTAAAGATTTTTCCAGCTAACAAAAATCAAAATGAAAGAACACAGAGGCACACCATGGTTTTGATAATTTAGTATTTTACTCATTGGGCTTTTCCTCGGTCTGGGTCACAGTTTGTTTGGTAACCGAGTTCTGTTTGTAAATTCCTTGTGGTGTAGGAAAGAAAATTTTTCAGAAGGACAGGACCACCAACTTTAGAAAAAGAAAAAATGTGGTACTTTCATGCCTAACAGTTCTAAATGAATAGCCACTCAAATCTTATGTTCTCCAAAGGGGTAAACTATGATTTTTCTTCTTACTAGGAATAGGTCCCATACGAAAATTCCTTCTATCTAAAAAAGAAAACCTAAACAAAATGACAACAGATTAGTAAAAGAATCAAGACAGAAGAGTATCAAAATAATTATTTTTCCATAATTTTTAATAGATTGCACATGAACCTGAATTTATTGGTTCCAAGCTTTGCTTCAGTGCTACTAGTAACTCATAAACATACACACACACATACCCCACACACATCTAGCAGCAATGATCACAAAACCTGTTTCCCTCCCAGGCTGGGATGCCCTTTAGCCATATCTAAGAAGCAGGGACAACTTTCACAGAAGGGTAATATAGAACTATTGCTGAAAGAACAGAAGGTCAGATAAGACCTAGAAGAGTACAAAAAACAGTTCAAGTAAACAATCACCACGTAAGTACAAAGTACCCTGTTCTGGGGGAGCAAACATGCCCAGGGGCATGTTTGCCAACCTTTAAAGCTTTGAATCCCTAGAATGATTGGATGTGCGTTAGCATCAGGAAGGGTTTGTGGGTAGAAATGACTCAAACTGCTCATTTAGAGCGGAAGAAGGAGAGGTGTAGTGGATGGTAACAAATTCCAACTAGATCCCTCCCTGAAGAAAGAGACTTCTTGAAGAGAAGGCATGTGATCTGGAACTTAGTGGAGTAGTTAGATAAAAGAGCTGAGGAAATAGTGTAAGAAGAAAAAATCCTAGATATGACCAAGTAGGCCATGGTTAAGAAATAAAAATAGAAGTATTTTTTTCCTTATAGCTCGAACACAGGAGGGAGGATGGGAGACAGCAAACATGAGACTCATCAGTCCTGTTTGTTTTTCCATTAGAAAATTGGCTGATAAGCAATCCAAATATAAAAGACGTTTTGTACTGGGAAACAGAGCCAAAATATATAGCATATGGGTGACTGAGCAGGTGAAGCCAGAAAGTCCTGGTGTGCCTGCCTCTTAATGTCTTTCTTCATAGTGACTTATAAATCCTATGTTAAAGAAAGGAAGCTGGAAATCACAGGGACCTTTCTTTGAAATATCTGAGAAAAGAACTCTAACACTGGTCATCCTTTCGGAAAATTATATCTAATTGCCTTATATGCCAATACGCTAGTGGGCCTCAGACATTTCATGTGCCCTTCACACTTCAAGGTGAGGGGATGAAGAAGGTGCTCATTTGAGTACTATCTATCAGTATTAAACATAATAGAAAACTGAAACGGAACTCAGTAACATTTTTGTTGATTCATTAAAAGTAATAGCTATAACAGCAGCTGATAATTTTCATCAAAATGTCATTTTATAAATTAAGCAAAATTAAGACTGACATTACTTTCCCTCCCCCCTACCCCTCCACCCCCGCAATCTCCTTAATGTTTGGTTTCCTGCCTAGATTCTTATGTCTGATCCAACTTTGATCCATGGGTATACATTGCTTTGGCTAAAGTATACAAAGAAAAGTCTGTTTCATGAAGTTTTACAGCTGTAATAAGGACATGAATCTTAGTCATCTACCCAGGGGCTGGAGATGAGGGTTAGCTGGTAAAGTGCTCCTCAGGTCTTCATAGAAGCACAAGGATCCTCGTCTCATGTCTCTGAAACCACGGCGTCACATGCATGTACTATCAGCAACTGGGAAGGCAGAGACAAACACATTCCTGGCCAGCTAGCTTAGCTCATGGAGTTCCAGGCCAGTGAGAAATTTTATCTAAAAAAACTAGGTGGATGGTACTAAGGAACTACTCTTGAGGTTAATCTCCGGCCTTCCCCTACACACATACACACCTGTACACATGCATAGGAGCATAGCCCTCCCATACACATGCAGTTATCTTAATATATTTTTTGATATAACAACAAAACTGAACAAGTAGTGTTTAAAAGGTTAAAGAGGTTTTTTTTTTTAAAGACTAGCTACCATGCAGGGTTACAAATTATACCAGTGAACTTTGAAAAATTATTTATTTTATGTGTATTTGTGAGCATTTGCAAGCATGTATGCCTATCATATACACGCCCAGTGTCCTCATTGGCTAGAAGAGGATGGTAGATCTCTTGGAACTGGGATCATAGGTGATGTGAGCCATCTGGTGGGTGCTGGGAATTCAACCTGGGTCCTCTGTGAGAACAGTAAGCTTTCTTAACCATGGAGCCATCTCTCCAGCCTCTCAACAAATTTTTATACTCTGCTACACTGAATCTGTTGGATGGGGCTGGAGAGATGTCTCAGAGGTTAAGAGCCCTGGCTGCTCTTCCCGAGGTCCTGAGTTTAATTCCCAGCAACCACGTAGTGACTCATAACCATCTATAATGAGATCTGGTGCCCTCTTCCGGCCTGCAGGCATACATTCAGACAAAACACTGAATAACTAACTAACTACCTAACTAACTAACTAACTAACTAAATCTTTAAAAAAAATCTATTGAGTATCTTGCACTTTTATTGGATCTTTTTGTTATGCATCATTTCATAATAACATCCAGTGCTTGTTTGGAAAATATTGATTTTTTTTTAGTTATGCAGATATGCCATTTTGACATTTCACTACACAATAAAAACAAAAAATACCTTTGTCAAAGTCACCACCAATATTATCAGGAAACTAATGGGGTCAAGCTCATGGTATTATACACACATTTTCTAAAATTCTAATTTTTATGTGGAAACTCAAATTTTACCACTATTGGTAAAAACACCATTTTTTATCCTTAAGAACCAACTATCCAGGTCCGAATAACCAGTTGTTTTTAGTTGCAAAGATGGTGACTCATGAAAGAATAATCACAATCATCCCACAGCAAGCAATGATACCAGTGATAACACAATCTTGAAATACAAGATTTCTCCCACAGGACTGTTTTTTTTTCATCCTGTGTCAGAAATGCTTCTGCATACTTTCATTCCTCACCCAGAGCATGACTGGGATGGCTAATGTTGATGGTGAACTCAGCAATCTAGAGTCATTTAGGAGACGAACCTCTCAGCGCGTGTGCGATGGAATTTCTAGATGGGGTTAAATGAAGTGGGAGGACCCATTCTAGGTGTGAATGGTACCATCCTGAGGGCTAGGTTTCCATACTGAACAAAAAGAACAAAGTAGGCTGAGATACTCTCTACTTCCAATGCAGCCTTAAGCTTTTGCCGTTATGCTGGAGTAGTGAACTGTGAGCCTAAATGCACCCTTTCTTCATTAAGCCACTTTTGCTAAGAATTTTATTACAAGTCACTCACACTGTCATACAGGTATGCTGATGTTCACTAGAATCAAAAATTATTTCTCTGTTTCATCAAGTCATGCATAAGAGAAACTGGTATATTTTAAATTGTGGTAGAAGTCACAGTGAACATCAGTACTTTCTCCCCCCCACTTTTTTTTTTTAGGTTTTTTTGAGACAGGATTTCTCTGTGTAGCATCCCTGGCTGTCCTGAAACTCACTCTGTAGATCAGGCTGGCCTTGAACTCACAGAGATCCGCCTGTCTCGGCCTCCAGAGTGCTGGGATTAAAGGCGTGCGCCACCACGCCCGGCTGCATTAGTGGTTTTTGGTGTCTGCCTTGAGTCTTACTGAGCCTATCAGTTTTATTCACCGTTGTTCGCTCAGCATGAGTGGAGTGCACAGGAAATGTGCGCAGGAAAAAGGCAAAATGTGTCAGTATTCATAAACGTTTGACTGTGTGAACCCATGAAAGGTAGCTGGGACTTCCAGCAATCTGTAGACCATTCTGAGTGGGAGCCTTCTTTATGGGTCTATGGCTTCCAGATTTAGGCTCCTCCTAGCTATTGCCAACAGCAGATATGGGGACTAGCATGTTTTTTACCCTGCTAACTTGTTCTTTAAAAGAAATACTTCTAAAATAATAGTGAGGTATAATTATCTAAGAATATGCCATTTAATATAATGAAGAAAGCCAAAATTAGAGTACAAATTCAACGCCGTCAACATACCTAGGAATCTCACTTGCTTTCAATTGCTACTTAACCTATCACAGTCTTTCCTTCAGCAAATCTTACCGGCGTGCGTCACCACAACCGGCGACAGTCTTTCCAAATTGGCTTAAGAACATTTTACACATTTCAAGTCTTTATACCTCTGTTGAAAGTGATCTGAAGTGAGGGTTTCTGGCATCAGAAGACCTTGTTTGACACTTCATTCTATACTACAGGTAAGTCACTTGCACGGAATCTTTATCTGGTAGCTTAAAAATGACAAAGAGAAAGATCTCTGTCTGTGCTTCTGATTTCCTAACTCGAAGTGGAAAATGTTAGAAATGGAGTGGTCTAGCCACTACCCTGGGCAAAAGCACCAGAGGAACTCACTCTCCTTCTAACTACGTGGCCACCTGCTGTAAGTGGAAGTCCTCACCACACTGGCCAGATCTTCCTTTTCCGACTAATGGTTCCAAGTATGCTTATAAGAATGTCATCGGCGGATCTTTGTGAGTTCGAGGCCAGCCTGGTCTACAAAGCGAGTCCAGGACAGCCAGCGATATTCAGAGAAACCCTGTCTCGAAAAACCAAAAAAGAAAAAAAAAAAAAAAAAAGAATGTCATCAGACTTACAGCTATCTGTGGAAAACAAGCTGTCTGGTTTACCAGCAGCGCTCTAAGGCCGGTTAAGACCTATGCCCCTCCCTGCCTTTTTAAGGAGCGTTGATTCCTTGACAAGAACTGCACTTGTCCTCTATTTCCCACACGGTGCTGGGCACCAAGAAGAGAATGAATGCTCAGCTTTGGACTTACGTTGACCCCACTGTCCACTACTGGGGTTCAGATAGTTCGGATACAGGCCTTCTGGTTTTTCAAGTTTGTTCAGCACTGTTCGAATATTCATTACCTATAAAAAAAAAGGGAATGTTAATGTGAAAAATCGAAGAAAAAGGTCACATGCCATTCTTTCTCTCTTGCTTATTATTATTATTAATTGTTTACTTAGGGTAGAAAATAAAAGTTAATAGAATGTTTCAGAATTTTGTTATGAAAAAATAGTAAGAATCACTGCATAAGGAAGTTGCTTATGCATTATGTTACTTATGACTATCCATAATCATGCATATATCAGTGCATATAGTCATGCATATCTAGAACCCCAGGTCCCAAATTGAGACCCCCCCAATCTATATATTAAGGCTGTACCAATATATAAAAGAATAACTACCCTTTTGGAATTGTGCATTTGAATAGGATGATATGGAAAATAAGCAAATATAAATAGTAGTAGGTCAAGAGAAGACAAAATTCTATGGAAAAGAAAAGGAAAGGAATTATGCAAATTCACACACTAAGCTCCACCCCTAAGTGTGAGGGTATTGGGAGATGGGGGTATCTGAAGTGAGGGCTTCTGGCATCAGAAGACCTTATTGGACACTTATTTCTATACTTGAAAACAAATCTATTCCACTGCCACTTCATATTTGCATAACACTTTATCCTTTCACATATGTGCTCCATATAGTGTATACAGTATTACATATTTTCAGATGGAAAAAATTTCAGAGAGGCAAGTACCTTCCTTAGTGTACAGCAAGCCCCATGAGGGAGAGTGGGCCTGTCACCATGAGTTACACCGTGAGCATCATGGAAAGGCTAGGTTGATAGTCTGATCAAGTGAAATAAGGCATGTTACAAAGTTTCTTACTGTTACACAAAACTTGCTATTTCCCCACACTGCACAAGTGTTTTCAAGACTCACCTTTTTAGCAAAGATGGGGTTTCCTGATAAATGGCTCAGGTGCATGAACTCCAAGTGCAGAGTTCCAAATTCTGCCAGAATGCTGCTGCCTCCGGAGGCCCAGGGCCAGTTCCGTCCAATCCCACTAACGAAGAGAAGATACGGAGGAGTTAGGGTCAGGTGAGTTTCACTTTCCAAGGTTCTTAATGGCAGGAGTTGGAAAGCTCACACTTCTGCGATGGCATCTCGGTAACAGTCGACACCAGATAATGTAGTATCACATGCTGCTTTTTTTCTGGCTACTGGTTTTAAGTCTCGACTCGTATCTTCCACCTGAAACTCAGTGTTGACTTAAATCAGAAAGCCACTGTGTGTTTCACATGATGTAGTTTGAGAGGTCCAGGTTCCATGCAGCACCCATTCCCTGATGCCACATAGCACTCTTCAATGTTTTAATTGAGATTGCATGGAATTTCAGATATTCACATTATACCTAAAAAGCTATTTGGATAGGAGATAGATTTCCAAAATTCTTTACTTAAGCACTCTGTCCTTTTCCTAATCCTCCCTCTAATTACTAGACTTCTTTGTGTGTATCTTCACACTATATTTTATCTATTTTCTAAGGCACTGACTCACTGCCTGTCTTAATCTATGCTTAAGAATATAAAATTTTGTTAAATAAACCTCAAAGGCATGAGCTGCAAATATATTATTGTTGGATGGTTTTTCTGAAAAAAAGATCTTTTAAGAAGAGATTTTTTTTAAAATGTGTGTTGTGTATAGTTTATGAGCGAGCTGCTGATGCATGTATCCTTAAGTGAAAATGCAGAGGCTGTGGGGACATCCAGTGTCTTTCTCTTTCGCTCTCTTTGCCTTACTGCCTTTGAGACAGGATCTTTGGCTGAACCTGGAGCTAGCCTGGAGGCCAGAACGCCCAGTGACCCTCAGGTCTCTGCTTCTCCACAGCACTGGGGTCATGGAGCTAAGGAGTTAGGACCAGTTTTTTTTTTTTTTTTATGTGGGTGGTGGGGTTTGAACTCAGGTCTTCACACTTGTAAAGCAAGTGTTCTTACCCACGGAGATATCATCCCAGCCCCAAACATGAGGTGACTCTTAAGATATGATCAGACCCTTGGGCATAGTTTGTTTCTGGAGAAACACTTAAATCTTCAAGCCATAGATAAGTCAAATAAAGCTAAATATACTCCCAACTGATAATTCCACTTCCTGTACCTGCAAATGCACATCTTGGTTTTGGTTCAGGCTCACATTTATTGAACAGTATTCGGTACGCAGTAGTAGCTATGAATGGTGCTGGCTTACCAGCATGCTGATACAACAAATCACTTCCCTCAAAGACTTCACAGAGCAATAGGAGGCACACATATGAGCAGAAAAAAAAAAAATTCCAGTATGATGGGCAGATGCTAAGGTAAGCGTGAGAAGAGTTCCCGGAGAATCTTGCACAAGGATGGACAGTGTAGCATCATAGGCATCTCAGGGTGCCTCCTCTGAGCCCAGAGTTGAGCCTTAAAAAATAAGAGTTGCGGAGGAAGGAGCAGTGAGTAGGCGAAGCTGGGCACGTACCCACGGCAGAAGGAACCCAGGGCAGGGTCTGACATCGAGGATGTGGGGAGAGAGGTGACAGGCACAGTGGTTGTCACCCCTGAGCGTGGGACCGGAAGTCGGCTGTGAGGCTGGTTTTCCTGTTTTGAACGCAGATTTTTTTAAAAAATGTTCTTCTTGGTGTTCCCTAAACTTCCAAGCCACCACTTTTTTCATGGGTAAGCCTTGTCAGCCCTGTCACTGCCTTGAGAGCCAGACTGCTGAGGAATGTGACACTAAATGACGAGGAAGCTGGGCACTCTGGGCCAGCTTCCCTCTTATCCTCTCTCCATTTAGGGGCAAATTCAGGTTTTGTTTTAAAGCTCACAGGTATGGTTGATATACCTAATAAAAGGGAATATGGAGAACTAAAAATCTTACATTCATTCATTTTTGACAATGCCCTAAACTTTTAGTTCTTGGAATATGAGTTACTCTTACATTATAGGTAGTTTAATAAAAGGAATGTTGAATTACCCAAATGGAATGGATACGTTCCTTCAAACTTTGTCAACTCATGGCCAGTGCATGTAGCAACTGGCCATTATTGTCATGATATATCAATATTTTTATTTTACACATTTCATTACTAAACAAAGTCATAGCTGTTAAGCAAAACTATAAAATCCTTGGTTGAGGAGAAGCATTGAAAACTAATTTGTAACATAAGGTCATATCAGAGTAAGACAGACTGACAACTTCCTCCTGGAGAAGGAAACAGACAGGATGTAGTGAACAAGTTCAGCCCACCTCCTGGAATCTAAGAAACTATTTTTTTTAACTCAGGGGGTTAGAACATGCGGAGGCATACTCAGAACAGTTAAACAATCTAAATGCACTAAATAATGCTCAACTTTACTTAGTATCCATACATTTGTTCTTTGTAATTTATGTGATGAGTCAAGAGAGCAGTGGTGATAAACTGATCATTTCTTCATGTTATATGCTTTTTCTGGTATTCACACGAGAAGGAAAATCACATTCGTTTCTATCTCTGGTGAATTACCCAAGGAACAAGAACAGGAGAAGCACACATCACGCTAAGAGAAAAGCAGTTGGGTTTAGGATAGGCATGCATATGGAAGAATGGCTTTGATTATCTCTCAGCCTACAGAATTAATGTATTTCAGTAAAAATTATTTACAAGATGTTTCTTAAAATTATTTACAAGTTGGTTCTCTGCTGGGTCTTAAATATGCAACTGGGAAGTAGTTGAAGAAGTTGAAGTAAATGTGCCGAGAGGGCACAGCTCAATGTAGGCCTCATAGAAAACCTGTGAAGACCAGCAGACTGACCTAGAGACAAGATGGAGTACACACGATATGACAGACACCCGTGTGTCCTGGGAATAAATACCCTTGCTTCTACTCTGGCGCATCTTATAAATCAAATCCAAAATTTAGTCACTCAGGGAGGGATAAGCCCAAAACTTTCTAAGATTGTTTTACTTAGCATTTTTTTTTTAAAGACAGGGCCTGGCCTAGCCTAACCTGGAACTCACTTTGAAGATTAGGATGGTCTTGAACTTGTGATCCCTGTTTCCAAATGTCTTGGCTACAAGGCGCATACCACTAGGCCTACCTTTTTGCTCCATATTCTGGATCTAGTGATGAATTTATAAAGCTAAAATTCCTACATGGACCATGGCCATTTGTCACTAAGATAGGGGGACTGTGACAAGGGAAATGAGTCCAGGGAGAGGCATGCTCTCTTGATCTAGAAGCTAGGGTATCCCGCGTATCCTCTTATCGTAAGCTAACCACTCTAATTGTTAACTCCAAAATTATCTACAGGAGTAGGGGATTTAAAATGCCTTTAATGTTGCTACATTGCCATGGTATTTTATAGGCTCAGTTGTGGTGTTCTTTATCTGGCTTGTTTTACAACATGAAGAATATTCTAGGAAAATATGTTAAAGACAAAATAATAGCTTTTGTTCAAAAAACTATTAGCATTGTAAGATAAGCCTGAAAGGGAAGGCCATTTAAATATTCCCAACCTTGTTATAATGTCCACATTTTAAGCCAAAATGATGAGTCAGCATAAAGAAACATATACACAAAAAGGCAATTAACATGATCTGGGAAGCTGCCAAAGGTTAGGTTCAAAGACTCTTGGAGCTTCAAACTTCTGTGTCCATCTAGTTTCACAAATTTCTGTTTCCTCTAGTGTCTAATTCTTCCACTTTAAGCAAGAATATTATTTAACATTTATACTTCAATTTTTACTTAGCTTCAATTTCTAATATTCTCCTAAGGTCATTGGTATTTGAAAATAAAACTTATCACAGCAAAACATAGTAGACTTCAGCAAGTAAAGATAGGAAACTCTCTTTAAAAAAGGAATAGGGAGGGGTTTGTTACTGAGATGTAACTTGAAGAAAAAAAAATAAAGTATTTAAAAAAAAAAGAGTCACAGAAAAAAAAAAGAAGCTTTTCAGTTTCATGAGGTCCCATTTACTGATTGTTGATCTTAGAGCCTGAGCTATTGGTGTTCTGTTCAGGAAGTTGTCACCTGTGCTGATTGACTTTTAAAACCCATCAGTCTTCCCTAAATTCCATATGTTTTTACTGGAGATGGTAAGAGGGGAAAACAGAAAAATGGACTGCCCCTGGTTTTCCTGGTCATTATAATGTCCATAGCTCTTTTCAAAACTTGATGCCTTAGTTCCTAATTGTGTATGTATATTCTTTCAAGCACACTGATGATATTGTTTCAGTCCCTTTGTTCACAAAAACTGTTCATGTGATTAGATATGAGATACCTAAATAAAACACCTACTAAACCACAAAAAAAGGAATGAGTCCTTTGAAAAACATGGGATACCATTTTCTCTATAGCATTTTCATAGTTTATTAGCAGTAGCAACATATCCTGATTCTATTGTATTCAAAGCATTAAAGGTGATTATTTATTGACCTCACAGCTCTTATGTACAATGAGCTTTACAGGCCTTTTTGGTCACCTGGGAATAATAGGTAATAGGACCAGGAGAGGAACCACATCACTAATGGTCCCATTCTACTCATGGCTGAATCAAATGGAGATAAGCTAACTCTTCCTAGAGCCTGTAATGATGTAGGTAGCTAGAGGATCATTCTAGATGGATGGTCCATCATTTCAAGATAATCTTAAATGGAGGTAACCCCAGGGAAGTACTTTTATAGTAAAATTGGATAAAATTGGACCAGTAACACATGGAGTTGGCAATGTAGTGTGATCAAATACAACAAATGCAGAATTTACAGAGCTGAAATGGTTCTTAACCACCAGATTGATATATAAACAAAGTGTTAAACAGTTACACAGTGTCCATTAGCTACAACTTTCAATTCACTCATCCTTGTGCCTTCCTATTCTATGCAAATTGGAAAACAAAGCTATTTTCATTAAAAAACCCATAAATTTCATGAATATTCTTGCCTGAATGGTTTCTGATTAGCTGATCAGTGAACACACTTTCTTTAAGTTAACACAGCTTACTCCTTGGAGTGATGGAGTCATCAGTCTTGGGAAGAAAACCTCCCGCATCTTATATATTACTCTAAAGTCCTACTCATGCATGCAAATGGAATGGCCCATAGGGATATTGAATACAAAAGAGGAAATTAATCTGGTATTATTCCTTTTGGATTTTGAGCACAAATTAGGAAATAATAATTAGAAATTTCACCAATGATTGTTTCATTTAGCTGTATCCTGAAAGCTAACCAATTTAGAGATGTTGCAATTTCAGCTTCATGTTCTGATGTCTCTCCTTCCTGAAAAGGTCTGCAGAGTGCTGCGACTCAGTAAATCTCAGGGGACTGCCATTGTAACACAGGTCAAGACTATCCCAAAGACAGTCCCTCGTCCCAACAGAGAGGACAAACTGTCTGGGAAGAGTGGCTGATTCAGGGCAAACATTTTAATAAATTGCTCATAAACACAGCTGCTACCTCTAAGAAGAAGAATGAAGGCGCTTAAATCTCTCAGGAAGTTTCCACACAAGATTTTTTTCACAGTGTTCAACCTAACGCTTGAGATTTGTTATATTCTGCTCCATTTCACCATATATAATTATTTTAGATTTTTAATTTATTCTGATTCCTAATATATTCTTCTTTTTGTCTCGTTATCTAAATGTGGGGCTGGGGGCTGTAAGTTACAAAGGTGCTAAGAAACACCTCTGAAATAACCTTCCTCTATGATCCCAAGAGGCCATAAGCCCTTTTTTTCCTTCACTTATCCCTTGGTTAGGATCTCATTGCTAACTAGTATCAAGGGACAGCAGATTTTGTGAATTAAACGTTCCCTGGATTCTTGGGTGAACTGGTACACTCTATTACTGGGTCCAAGAAACATTACCAAAAGGGCTAGCAGAACTCACAAGAAGACATTCTGATGCATGTAGGATATATGAATGTGCATGCATATTTATCTATTTTACTTTAAGAAAAAAACCCAGAATTATATTTTATACCTTGCTTTAAGTACCCATTGCCTTCCTTTCATTTTCTATGCAAGATAATGCTCATACTCATTTTTATTGAGTGTGGTTTCTTACTGAATGTGTATGCTCTCATTAATTTAATTTTTTTGTTCTTTTGTTTTTTTATGAGATAAGGGTTCATTTTGTAGGTTTGGCTGTCCAGGAACTCAATAAGCAGATCAAGCTGGTCTTGAACTTGGATCCACTTGCCTGTACTTTTCAAGTCCTGATACTGGTTTATACCACTGCTTTTGGCTTGTGTGGCTGACTTAAAACACACACTATTGACATACACAGAAGCACATTATTTATTTCTTTATTTTTATTTTTTATATTTGTATTTCTTCCTTTGTTTATATTTCTTTTTTCTTTATTTTCTGTTATAAGACAAATAAATACATTTATTTCTTGTTATTATCACCAGTTCAATGATATGTCTAGGTGTACTTTTCAAACAAACTCATTTTCAGACAAACGGCTACACAGCCTCCACCTGGAAGATGTTAGTTTAATTATCTCAACTGATAAAGAGGACTGATTTGGGAATGTATAACGGAGGTGCAAATGTCTATTCTGATGTAATGGCACACGAAGAGACACCTAGAACTTGTGGGATTCCTTCACTTCTTCTGTTGTAAATTGTGGTATTAAGACCTTGAAACTGGAGCAGATTAACTACCATGTTCACTGGTACCCAGCACGTCGTCACAATGGAACAGAAGCATGCTACAGCCCATCCTTTGAGAACAGCCTTCTACTCAAGGGGCTCTCAATTCAGTCCCTTACAATTCTCCTACACTTGGATCTTCAATACGATTGTTCCACTAATGTGTTTTACACACACCAACACTTCACGACAGTGAAATTGCAATAAAACTTGACTATGCTTGTTCACCTGAGGGTGACCTATAGGATAAATTGGGAAATCATCAGAGATTCCAGTCTCCTAACAATTCTCCAGTTTCTGTAGCACTGTCTCTTACTGCCAGTGCCATTCTCCTAGTTGTCAAGATCTCCAGGGACATAAATCCGAGATCAAGCAATGAGTATGATCCTAGTTTTCTATGCTGACAAGAAACAGAGGTACACAATGAATGATTAATTTTTTAAAGAAAACAAAACAAAAAATGTTGTTCCATTGACTTCCACCCCAAACTTTATTTTAAATGATGGAACATTGTATTTGTTGCTACTATATAGGTACCCTCTGATAATCAATCAAAATACAAACCAGAGGTTGGTGAAGTGGATCAGTAGATAAAGGCACTTGCTGACGAGTGTGTGGAGTTGAGTTTAATTTTAGGAAGGACAAAACTGACTCACAAATTGTCTTCCAACTTGTATTTGTGTGCTGTGGCACTGTTGTACATATATGCAGATACACACAGACACACACAGACAGACAGACACGGACAGACAGACAGACAGACAGACAGACACACACATGATAAATACAAATGTAATAAGAACAACCAAACAAAGCAAACAAATATACAAGCAATGTAATGAAAACACTGGCTGATTGATAACAACCTTTTATTAGGGCGGGCGTGTATTCCTTGTAATTATGAATCATATCAATGGTAAAAATGGATGAGCTTCACTGTGCTATATCCATAAATGCATAAGATACGTTTTATCATGTCTCCTCTTCCTTTTAATAATTAGGGGTATTTTATTTGTTCCTTAAAATTGAAGGTCTGGCATCATTCACCTTGGGATAGGTGTAGCAATGGAGCAATTGCTAGTGGAAAAAATAGTTTGCTATCGGCTTTGTCAAAATTAATGTTAGTCTTTGGCAGAAAAATCTGTGACCTCTCAGGATACTATTAAATGGCTTTGTCCAACAGGTTAAAACATAAGCACTTCCAGATGTCCCTTGCCAAACCCAGGGAGTGGGACTGAGTCAGTTAATCATCTAACTGAGTGCTTACCCTGTGCCAGCTAGAGTAAGCATACAACATCAAACTCTGGAAAATATGCCTGAGTATTTTAAAGTCTATCTGGCCTTTCCTGAAAATGTTGAGGATTGAAGTCTCAACTGCAATTCAATTAAGTTTTCATCCAGTCAGCTAAGCTGGATACACAGTTTTGGGGGAATCATTTTCATTTTGCCTATAAGCATTCCTTTAGATCTTTATTGAGAAATAAAGTGGGTTCTAATTATATTTTCATAAAGGTGAGCTTTTTCTCTGTGTTCTACAAAACACTCTGGTACCTTATTACTGAACCCAGTAGATCCTCACTGTTGGTTTTTAACAGATATTAGACTTTTGGGAGTAATTGGAGGAATTCTTTCTTTGATGCAAAAAAATGAGTTGGGCAATAAGTTGTTTTTAAGGCAAGATCAGCAAACTGAATATTGAAGAATCTACAGTGAGAAAATGTAAATACTGTAATTGTTCTTTAAATTCACAAACAATGAATTAATTGCAAAAAATGGTTCAAGAAAACAGATGATGTTTAGACAATCAGCATCAGTAATTAGGGTGTTCTTTTAAAGCTGTGTTATACAAGCTTAGCCATTTCTGCTAACAAATAAAGTAAATATAACCAAGAAAAGAAACAGAACCATTAATCAAACCATCTTATAATTTAAAATGGTAGCTCTCCTTAGACTTGAATTTTTATGTTGAAACAATACAAAGTATGTGCCTGGTTCATGGTATGAACAAAAAGATCTGGGTAAAGGCCTTGGTTGGTAAAGTGCTTGCCTTCCAAGTACGAGGTCCCAGGTTTGGATCCATAGAAACTGTATAAAAAGCAGTGTGTGGTGATGCATATACCCCAGCAATGGCCACATGGAGGTGGAGGCAGGTAAGATTCCAGGAAGCCTGACTCCAGTCCACTTAGTTTAATGTACTTGAAGTTCTAGGCCAATGAGAGATATGTCTCACACAAAAGGTGGAACTTACCTGAGGAGTGATACCCGAGGTTGTGTTCTGACCTACACACACACACACACACACACACACACACACACACACACAGTGGGGAGTATAGCTAGATATTGAGAGCTGCCTACAACTTACACTTTGGAGGTTGTTAGTACGATATGAAATAGTTTGGCAACCAAAGGTTTAGGCAAAAATTATGACAAAAAGTTAAAGAGATCAATGAAGAACCCAGAGTTCCAAAGTAAAGACAGGTGTTTTTCTCAACAGAAATTACCATCACACAAGCAATGGTGGCCGTGCTTTGTTCTCAGGAACCTCCGTACATAACTCAGATCCAGTGCTGCAGGACAGTCTGCCATTATCATAACACACATAGCTTTGTGAAACCTTGTGTGTTTAATTTTTCATGCTTAGTTTACCTCCTAACTGGAGACTAAGATCAAAGACAGGAGAGCACATCTGTTTTCTTTACCCTCATCTCTCCTCTGCATAGACATTCTCAGAACAGGTGCCGAAAATTAACAGTTGTTGCATTTATATATGGCAGTCATCAATCCATTTCTAGTGTAAATAATCCTTAATGTTTTCTATCAAATTTAAGAAGTACTTCAAGCAATGTTTATTATTCACAGCTAACGTATTTTCTATGTATGTTTAATTTACAAGTTTACATATTTTTAGTGATTGAAGATTCCTTATACTATTGGGAAAATGTTGAAAATGTAATTAAGCTTCAGCAATTTGTACGAAGGAAGTATCACCAAAATATGTTTATGTGCTTAACTTTTGATAATAAAGAAAACAGAAGGAAAAAAAGGTAAAGTCTTCTCCCTGTATTTCCTTTGAATGGAGTTGTGTCTTCTTGTGATTCTCGGGAAAGGCTGAGGGAATTCTGACACTGTGACCTTTAACCTTTGGGGATATGAACTAGTTACAGTTCGAAGGAGCGTGGGAAGGCAAGGGTGAATTGCAGACAAATTCTAACAAGCCAACCTGACTTTTGCACATAGATCAGAATTACTTACTGAGAAATAAAGTGAGTGGAAGGAACCCAGGGTTTCACATGTTGGGTCTACTCCTGGCACACCAAATCTTATGATTGCAGCAAGTGCCTGATTTTTCCTTGAATGTCAATTTGAGAACAACAAGGGTGTTTATGGGCTATTTTTTCCTTCATTCAAAATGAGAATGCTTTCTTAGATCCCATGAGGGAAATGTACATTCTTAGACTTTCAGATTACCTACTTCAGTTAATAGCAGAATGCCAATGTGAAAAACAGCACAATTATCTTGTAATGTGAAATGCTAAGAAGAAAATAAAGCAAGGTGGTGCAGAGGAGCCCAATGGGCAGCTTCTGTGGGCTGGTTTGCTATAAAGAGGCCGTGGCAGGAGAGACTTCCATGCTGGTCACTGGATGGACCTGCTAGTGCATACCATAGGCATGGCTTTTCCCTATGTCCTCAGGTGCGCACAATTGCAAAACTAACAACACACTGCTGGCTTTGCAGAACGAAGATAGGCAGTGAAGGCATCCAGCACCAGGGATCCCTGAGGGCTGATTAAGGGGTATATCACACAGGGCCCTGAGGCTGGGGCAGAGATCTTGGATTTATTCCAAGTGCAATGGGAAGTCATTTGATGTAGGGAATAAAATCAGATCTGCATTTAAAAATCCATCTTATAGGCTGCAGGAAGAAGGGGCTACATGAAAACAGGACAGCAGGTAAATATGAAAATTATGCAGGTAGCAGGCAGATGGGGGTGGGGGGTGGACTAGTAGCTAATGCCAGAGACAGATAAGAAAACTGGGGTTACCAGTTTCCAGGAAGAACTAGATCCGGCATGAAGGGAAGCTTTCCTCTATTCTGGCTCTAGCTGGTGGGCTAAAATGATAACTGTTTAAGAAGACAGAAAAGTCTGGGTGGATGGCATAAGTTTGTTATCCTGGCTACCTGGGAAGTTGAGACAGGTGAGTCATTAGTTCAAGGCCAGGCTGGATAACTCAAGACCTCTGTCTAAAAAGTGCAAAGCAAAATGAGGGAGAGGATAGCTTAGTGGCAGAGTGCTTGCATGACATCTGCAAGGCCCCAGGTTCAATACCCAATACCAGAAAACCACAAATTAAAAAAAAAAAAAGAAGATTGAAGTAAATACAAGTAATACAAAGACAATTTTTTGACTTAGATTTTCTACAAAAACTCATTTGTAATTATGAGTATAAAACCAACTTTGGGCACTTAAATATTTCCCTTTTCAGTTAGTTTTCTTTTAAAGATGAATTTATTCAGTTGGGAGAGACCCTAGTTTGGCAATAGCTTTTCAGAAGTCATTTAAGGATTATGAAAATAATATGCACATGGCAGAAAACTGAAAAGATAAAAAAAATATCCAATAGAACAAAATCTCCCTTATGCAGTAGATCCTATTGTCACTCCTGAGTAAATGCCAACACAATTTAACAAAATTCCTCCCTCTCAGTTTTGCAGTGCATGGCCATGTAGCAACAATGACAAATTAGAATGTAATTGTCTGCATACTGTGTTCAGTGCACCATGTTCCAGGAAAAGGTGAGTTATTTTCCCATTCCATTCCACATCATTACAGCCACATCATATTCCAGTGTGCACATCTGGGAAGTCTGACACTTTTCATTTGTGTGTGTGTGTGTGTGTGTGTGTGTGTGTGTGTGTGTGTGTACCTACCTGTGCTGTTGTGCATGTATCTGATTGCATGAGGAGGCAAGACATCGACCTCAGGAGTCTTTCCTAATGTTCCATACACCCTGTTTCATAGAACTGGGACTTTCACTGGCCTGGAGTTTGCCAATCAAACGAGGCTGGCTGGCCAGCAAGCGCCAGTGACCCATCTATTTCTGCATTTCTAGTGCTAGGATTGCAAGCACCTGCCACTATGTTTAACTTCTTAATGTGGGCTCTGGGAACCATCTCAGATCCCCATGCTTGTGTGCCAAGCACTTTATTGACTGAGTCCCCCAACCTTGACATTTTTCATTTCAAGTTTTGCTCTCAAACATAATGTTGCTACTGAATAGTTCTTCAGAATAAATTCCCATAAGTGGAATTACAGGACATAGAGTATGCATTTAAAATTTAGTGATCCCTAACTAACAGCTTACCCCAACATAATCTACATATGCATTAGAATGGTCCCAATGCTCATTAATTGGGCATTTATCTGATTTTAAAAACTTGCTCAGTCTTGTAGGTTAAAAAGCAACACCTTGGAATAGTACTCAGTCATCAGAAACAACGAAATCAGGCAATTTGCAGTCAAATGGATGGAACTAGAAAAGCTCATCCTGAGTGAGCTAACCCAGACTCAGAAAGATGCACATGGCATCTATTCACTTATAACTGGATTTTAGCCATATAGTACAGGATAACTGTACTACAACCAATGCACCAAAGAAGCAGGAACATAGACTTTGTTACCTGTTAATGAGACACTTTGCCCTAGTGGTGCTGCCATGTAGGCCCCCAGTATATGAGGAAGCTCTTAGCCCTCATATAACTGCTGAACTGGGGTGAGGGACTGATATGTAGGGACACTCCACTCTGGAGGAGTAGGACAGATGGGAGAGAGGGTAGAGTATGATAGGGTGGGATGGGGAGGGGTGAAAAGAGGGCACTGTGATGGAGATGTAACCTGAAGTAATAAATAAACATTAAAAAAAGAAAAAAAAAGCAACACCTTAGTACTTTCCTGACTTGTATTTCTTTATTGTAACCTTCTAATGTTCAATGAACAATTCACCTTTTTTCTTGAGAAGTATGCTTAGGAATTTTTTTCTATAGGTACTATTGCCTCCTTTACTTTTATTATATACTTTATAAATTTTTAAAAATTATACAATACTCATTTTAGTGAGGGAGACAATGAATAAATGAATTTTGGAAGAGATCAATATTGTATTCTCCCTTTTCTGTAATTAACCCCTTACCTCCACGAGCTGATTCAACATAACAGTATTCCTATTGACTTTTCAGACAAATAGATTAACATATACTGTCATGGTTTGGATATACTGTTCCCACTAAAACAGGGTCTTGTATTTTTGGTCTCCAATGCACGGTCTATTTTGTGGGAAATGACTGGATCATGTGGGGTCTGTCCAATGGAGAATCATGACTTCAAGGTCATCCTTAGATAGTAAGTATGAGGTCAGCTTGGGTTACACGTGATCCTGTCTCAAAACAAAAACAAAACAAAAAAAAAAAACCAAAAACCCTATGACAAAAGCATATAGACTATATTCATGATGTTTTACATGGGAATGCAAAATTTACTGTGAAGCTGGCTATAGAGCATTTGAGTTATGTTCTGCAACACAATACAATACAACACAACACAACAAAGCAAATGTACAATTTGCCCATATCCCAATAATTTTCCTACTTGTCAAGGAGGTGGGCTCTTTTTTTTTTGTTGCTGTTGTTTATTTTTTGAGACAGGGTTTCTCTATGTTAACAGCCCTGGCTGTCTTGAACCTGGCTTTGTAGACCAGACTGGCCTGAACTCAGAGATCCACCTGCCTCTGTTTCCCAAGTGTTGGGATTAAAGGGCATGCCATCACCACCCAGCAATGGGGTGGACTCTTAAATCTGATGTACAAATTTTCAACACAGCCCAGTATTCAAGTCTACAGTATGGGTAATATTGGCTGCTTTTAGCCAGATTTACAGTGAGAATCATATACAAACAGCAGAGAGGAAACATTTTAAATACAGTTTGGCTGCAAAATAAGAGTAAATCAAAAGTCAAGGAAAGTGTCTCAGCTAAAGATATTCATGCCTCTAAAAAGCCTTATACTTTTCAACAGGCTGGTAGGAAGGATATTGAGGAATTCTCTACAGATTCAACCTCATCAAAGGTCTGGAATAATTTGAAAG
This sequence comes from Lophiomys imhausi, assembly GCA_907164525.1. Classification (NCBI taxonomy): domain Eukaryota; kingdom Metazoa; phylum Chordata; class Mammalia; order Rodentia; family Muridae; genus Lophiomys; species Lophiomys imhausi. The sequence continues at coordinate 75,474 of CAJQZJ010010411.1, forward strand.
ATTTTCTTGTAAGAAGAGAGTGCTATCGGGTTGCTAGGATTTTGTTTTCCAGGATTCATTTCATGGTATGCAGCTACTCACAGGCCACTACAGTGATGGTTCAAAGGGATTTGACTATATTTTTGAAGTATTGGCAGATCCTAGAACTGGCCATATGATTCTGGGTTGGTAGGCATATATAATGCAAGAGGTGTGGGTCCATGGAGGTTTCTACCAGGTTTCAGAGGAAAGCTTGTGTAGCTAAGCACTTTGTGGCAGTGTTGGAAAGCCTGTGGGTATCTCCTGAGTGGGTCATGCATGAAGTTATGAGAATGAAAACGAGACAGCAATGGAGAGCCCCAGAAGTTACATGGTGTAATGTAGAGTGTCTCCAGGGGAAAGAGACAAGGGAGTAAGTACAGCCTGTGCAGGAGAGTGTCACACGGGCTTAAGTTAGTAAGTAGTATGTCTATTTGGATGGCTGAAGTAACAGACACAGAGCTGCTGGATTTCAATGTTTGTCCTGGCAGGCTCATGCTTCCTTTGCACCCCTGACTCCTTTCTGTGTCCCATTTATTCCCATTTAAAAATGGAAATATTTACTTCATGATACTGTATGTTGGAAATATATTACTTGTTTTTCTCTGACTTGCTGGGGTTTGAAGCAGAGTTTGCTTTGAGTCTCAGAGGACACTTTGAACTTGGCCTTTGGAGAAATGCTGGAATTGTTGAAACTTGAGGGACATTGCAGATGGACTAAATGCCACTTTTCACTCTGAGATGACCATAAAGGCCAGGGGTAGTGCAGCATGTTATGGTTTAGACATGATATAGTCTCACAAAAAGGCCCATGTGTTGAAGGTTTGGTCCCCAATACAATGTGGTAAGGTATAGGTTTGGGTCAATGATTGGATAAGGAGGGGTTTGATATAATTAAGGATTAATCTGATGGATTCATAATTTTATGTCACTACACTGGGCGGTGTTGGAAACTAGGGGTTTAGATTTGATTTGTTGGAGGAAGCACACCACTGGGAATATGCCTCTGGAATGTTTTTATTGTCTGTGTTACTTGTGTCTCTGGTACTGGGCTCTGGTCACCACAATGTGCCTTGTCACAGGCCCACAGAAAGCCAGCTGAGCCTGGCCTGGACCCTTTAAAACAGTGAGCCCAAAATAAGTCTTCACTCTTGTTAGAGTTGTTTCCTCATGTTTTTGTCTCTCTTTCTCACACACAGAGTTTGTCATTCTCAATAACATTATGTACATTACTTAGTAACATGCCTACTTCCATTAGTGCTCTTCATAGATAGCTTTCTGAGATAATAATTCTCAATAGCTATATAATAACATTTTATAAAGTACATAATCACATTTTTAAAAAAATCCATTCTCTACTGGCAGGTAGAACCTTTTCATTTAAAAAAATGTTACAATCAGGTCACATTAACCATGAATATTTATTGTAATCCTCTCATAAAGAGAATTTTATATATAAAAACCTTTGTCTTTTGGCCACCTTATGATTTCCCTACACCCAAAATTATATTTCAAAAATCCTGATAGTCTAGGAAAAATTTCTCTTTTTCAGTTAGGTTCAAATGGAAAAATTATAGTAGTGGGACAAGCACACGTATAAATTTACATTTTATAGCTGCATGCATTTTGTTTTCCATGGATAATGCATTTAAATGTATTCTGCTTACCTGTTCTATAGTCTTGCTAATTATGGATGATGAACAGTCTGTGCATTTTAAAGTTAACTTATTTTTAGTATTCCATTTTCATTTAGAGATTACTAAAGAAGTACACTGATTGATTTCTTCTTTCTTAAGATTTAGTGGTTTCATCAACATTTCCCAATAGTAAAGACAAAGCCAGCATATGTTTAACAGTGGAGAGCATTATATCCAGAAGGGTCGAGAAGAGGAGGTCCCTTAATCAAAGAACAGGCAGATCATCATTTAATGTTATTTACATCTAGCGCTTCTCAGGAGTGACCTCTGGTACATCTTCAAACTCTGGAAGGCAGTTATTTTCTAGTGTAAAAAACAGTGTGATACTTGCCTGTCACACCTTGTAGTGTTTCAGGATCCCTTGTAGGGATGAAATGATACAATATATGCAAAAAAGTGCCTTGAAACTCACATGGTTTGGCCCAGAGAAATATTTCGATCTTTTTACATAAAGATTTAGATTAAGCAACTGACATTTAGCTAAACTAAAAAAAAAGTTCATTTAAAAAATTGGGTTTTCTTTTCAATTTTAGAGATGTCTACTCAATAAAAATAAATTCACCAAATGTTCACTTGGAGACAGAAATTACAGACAAGTAGTAATGAAATAATGTTAGGCATTCCCAAGATCCAAAAAAAATTCTAACAATTTTTTACTGTTATCAGCCAATTTTCTTAAAGCAATTTATTTGGTATGCAACCATCAATATGTAGGCTTTTAAGAAAATTCGAATGCCTTGTAAGTGTTTAGACACTGTAGATAGTAATGACACATTAAATGATTTAATACAAAGGGCCAGAGAAATCTCATTCAGAGATTTTTCTCCTTATAGTTTAAAACAAATCTTATCCTGTCTGGGACATGCACATATTCTTTGTGGAATATAGCTGAGTAATCAATGATAACTACTTTTAGAAACATCATTAAAATTTATTTTTTATTTTTTATTTATTTTTTACATATTTTTTCTATTTTTTTTCTATTTTTTAGTCTTTTTTTATCTATTTGTCTGCTTATTGGTTTGTTTCTTTTGTAGTTCTCTCTCCCGGGCAATGAGATACTTTTCACTGATGGTACTGCTTCATAGACCCCCAATGAATGAGGAGGCTCTTGGCCCTCATACGACCTCTCAACTGAGATGAGGGACTATTATATAAGGACACCCCATCCCAGAGAAATGGGATGGAAGGGTTAGGGGGTAAAGAAAAAAATGAAATGTGATGTTTCAGCCTTTTACTACTAATTGTCATAAACTGTTTAGGATAACTAAGAAATGCAAACTAATGGTTATGCAAGCTGGTCATTCTGTTAGGTAATATGAGAGCCTATTATAGTTACTTTCTAAGCTAATCAGAAATAAACCTGCTAAGAGACAAGCAACATCTGCTTACCCTAATATAAGAGATAGATAGGGCCTCTTCAAAAACCTCAAGAGATCTGCAGAATATGGCATTGAAAGATGTTTTTGTAACTTTAGATTTTTTTTTATATCAAGACATACCAACTCCTGACAGCACCCCTTATTCAACCCCAAGTAGAAGATGAGCATCAAAGAATCTCCAGTGGGAGATGATTGAATTAGTCGCAAGCCTATTTCTTGGTAGGAAAAACCCCTTGCTCCAACTGTAGACAGAATGCTGTCCAAGAAGGACAAAACCTGGAAGCAGGTAAGTCGACAGCCTAGCTCTGCCAAGACAGGGTAGGTAAGTCCTTCATAACCCCTGCTCTACAATCAATGTCTGTGAGAGAAATGGGGCCAAACGACTGAAGATCGATGCTGTAATGTGTGGAGAGAAAATGGGAACTGTCCAGGCAGCCACTGGTATGTCATTTCTTAGTTTTGGAATCTGCAGGCCCTGTACTTCCTATAAAATCAGATATATTTATCCCTCTCAGGTGTCTGAGGTGGTTGAAGAACAGATAGCTAGAGTCTCATAATTAAATTTTGAGTTGTTTAGGAATTGAGAGAGTGCTATAAATCTAAGAAGATACTTTTAAAATTGTGTTGCAAGTTAGTATGAATGTTGAGTTAGATATAGAACTTTAAACTCATGGAGATGGTTAGATAGTAGAATGTTAAAGTCAGGTACCAAATACATATGGACTGGACATTGGAAATGTACGTTAAGCCATATAACCCTCATAACTGTGGCCTAATTACCTCTATTGTTTTGTATTGTATTTATTATTATAAGAGAAAGAGCCATTTGTTGGACTGAAGGAGGAAACTGTAGGGGGAAATAAGATATACTTTAAACTTAAAAAAAGGGGGGGAAGAGGATGGGGGTTGAGTGTGGGAGAGTGGGACTGGAGGGGGGAATAGGGAGGGGACTGTGATTGAGATGTAACTTGAAGAAATAAAAAAATAAAGGAAAAAAAAGATTACAAAAACAAAAACAAAAAAACCTGCCCCTAGAGACATTACAGATGTGGCTGCTATGTCACATGTGCATCAGTAGGTGGCAGAAAGGAGAGAGGCTATATCTACATTCAGTATTCTGACCTATGAACATCTGAATGAATAGCAGCCTAACATTCCTGCAAAAAAAGCGAGCTGGATACCAACACAACATTGGCATCATGGGGTAGCCTGTGATGACTACCAGACCAGTACGAGGCAAGATGGGCTCCCAGGGCAGGAAACAAGTCAGAAACTAGAAGACTCTACCTGGCCCTGGATTTGGGGGTGGTGGAAATCCAGCCCTGGGGTGAGACCTGGCTCAGATGGGGGTCACAAGAGCAAGGGAGAACAAGCCCTGCACGTTGCCTGGGTAGCACAATACAGCTGGTCCTGGATATGGAAGTTGTAGGTGAACCAGTCTTGGGGGAGTGAGTGTGGGAGAGCCAGCCCTGCCTTCTGTCTTGTTATGTGGTGGTATTGGCTAGGGAGAGATCCCCACCCCCCCTTTTCCCTCCCCACCATTGGCTGCAGGGATCTGGCCCAGATGGGGTCACAAGAGCAGGAGAGCTGTGTCCTGCCCCTCATATGCTGCAGCACTCGGGAGAACAGGCCCTGCACCTTTTCATAGTAGAACTGGCCCTACAAGTGGGGGTTGCAGCTCTAGAACCAGGGCTTTGAGTTGGCCCACCTCAACATCTACCCAATGGATGAACTGCTGGAGTGCAAGAAAAGGCCAGTTCTACAACACAAAAGTACAGGATCTCCATGATACAGGACAGTTACAGCATATCTGAGAGGAGTTCCAGTGAGGTTCCTGTATTGACAAAGTAACAGAAACCAGATCAAGGAATCATTTTAATGAACATTGCAAGCAAAATGTGTGGACAAAAGGGAACATTGTGGGACATACTGAGACACACTGCAACTTCCACAATGAGATTTTATTTTTTATGTGGGGACAGATTGCAAGGGTGGAAGGTGGGTCTGAGGGGAGGTAGGAGATAAGAGGAAACAGGGTGCGTGATGTGAAATTCACATAATAAAAATTTTTCAATAAAAAATTCTATTTCTTGTACACTGACTGGTTTTGGGGGGCAGAGCCTCTGTGTTAGCTGACATCTACTGAGAGATGCTCTGATCTGAAAATTTCAGAATTGGAGAATGAAATGCTCAGCCCATAGTGGAACACCTATGGCATACCCCTCCCCCTAAGACTCAAGGATATTTGTAGAAGAACAAGTGGAA
>CAJQZJ010010411.1:100835-132880 GCA_907164525.1 Lophiomys imhausi
GGGAGGGGATTTCAATTGAGATGTAACTTGAAGAAATAAAAAATAAAATTAAAAAAAAAAGAATAGAAGATAATAGTTGGTTAAATTTTTCCAGTATTAAAACTGTATTTTTGGGAACCAAAAATTTTCACACAAAGAAATTTACCTATAGCTTAAAAACAAAGGCCAGAGACATACATTGTTAGCAGTGGGAAAATTGCATGATTGTGATTCAGGGGAACACTCCCATGTTGTTCCATGATGATTATCCACTTTTATCATCCCAGAAATACTACTGGACCAAAGATTCATGATTAAACATTCATAATCTCCACCCAATCATTTAATTAAAATGCATTCATGCTAACAAATTATCAACAACAGTGTGCCAAAAATAGTAGGCCTACTTTATTTTCTAATGAAGTTCTCATCTGTATTTAAGGTGCACAAAATGTTTTGATATATTTTACACACACACACACACACACACACACACACACACACTCTCTCTCTCTCTCTCTCTCTCACTGAAATGTTTACTAGAGTCAAGCTAATTAACAAATTCATCATCTTACATGGTTAGCATTTGTGTGTATGTGTGCAGATGCACACACTCATGAATAACTGAAAATGGAGAGAGAAGAGAAACTGGTTGCAGGTAGATGGTTTCCAAAGCTTCTGTTCAAATGCAGAACTAAGCTGATAGAGGCTGAAACAGGTCAAGGCAAGGGCAATGAGAAAGAAGCCTGATTATGAGACATGCCAAAATATTATTAAAATAGTGTGGACAGGACTTGATGATAGACGGGATGCCAGGGAACCGAATTTAAAGACCCCAGGGATTATGCACTAAGGTATTGGTATAAGAAAAGACTGATCGTGAAGGGAAGTAGTGTGGTGTTGAAATGAAGTGCAGTATTTATGATAGGTTAGCTGTTGAAGCAACCTCAAATGCAGCTGGATCTAAAGATTTTGTTCACTAGTGAAGCTGGCACAGAGGAGCTTGGATTAAGCAATGCCAGTGTCTTCCACATGGTACAGGGATTCAGGGTGCCTTTGCCTCCAAGGGTTTGAGAGAGCCAGTGCAGCTGAAACCTCCCTGTGTTCACTCACTGAATAATCAGCTACTTGATTCTACCCTGATTTGAGGCAGAGGTCAGCTACTTCCTAGTGAGTAGCTACTCCCCAGGTGAGTAGCTCCTCAGGCCCATAGGAGCTATCTGGCATGCTCCAGGGCCACACTCCCATGTGTGTCACCAGCCTCACACTGCTCACAGCCATAGTCCTTCACTGCTGCTCTGCCAGACATAAACAATCTGGACACAGACCTTTGAGATGTAACCACAGAGAATCCAGGTCCAGTGAAAAGAAAAGTAGACATGAAAGTATATACCATTAGGGAAATGAGGGGTGATGGGTACACCAGCCATCACTAACGATGCAAGTAGAGAGGGAACAGCATAGTTCCCTCTATACTGGAATATGGAATATACGGAAGTAGTATAGCCTCACGGCTCTTAAAGTCAAAGCAAGAAGGGAAGGCTCCTCTAGATATCATGATATAAATATGCAGAGGATACACACACACACACACACACACACACACACACACACACACGATATAGACAAATATCTAGCCAAATATTTCTGGCTGTGCTTTGAGAGCGTTCCTTTCTGGAGGAGATCAAGTTTAGAATTAGATGCTCTGTCATCTGCTGGGTGAGCACCACCCCCAGCCCTCTGAGGGCCTGGATAGAATCAATAGGTGGACAAAGTGGGCTGCTGTGATCCTTTCTGCCTGGATGCCCACCATATCCTGCTCTTGGATGTGCGTGCTCCTGACGTTCAGTCTTTCAGCTGCACTCACTGTACAGTGACACCCTTGGCTCTCAGGCCTTCAGGGTCAGCCTGCACTACAGGACCCGCCCTTCTGAGTCTCAAGAAGCAGTACAGGGCTTCCTGGTATCCACAAGAAGGTGTGCCAACTCCCACAATAAACTGTGTCTCCCATATACTTCTGTTTCTTATAGTTTCCCCTACTCATGGAGAGAGGTGATGGGAACTGAAGGGAAAAGAAGTATGGGGAGCAGTGGACTAGTGAGAAACCATGGGGAACCAGCAAGACAGAAAAGGGGTCTGGTGGGGGAAGGAAACACCAAACAAGCTTTTTGGAGGATGACAATTGTGGGTTGTCTTACAGAAAAACAAGGGTTGGCAGTGAACACCTTTTTTTGAAATTAAGTGGAGAGAAAGGATGTGATTATTAATGTACAATTCAAGACTCATGTATTAGTGTTGCTGAGATGTTTTACCAAAGACAAGTTTTACCAAAGACAAGTGTGTATAGAAGGAAAGGGTGAGGTAGAGATGAGCAAGTTGCTTTAAGGAGGACTGTAGAGGAATAGGAGTCTTGAGGAGCAGGTGGAGTAGGGAGAGGGTCAGCTGAACACGTGCAGGGCCCACAAAGAAGAAGCGATGAAACTTTAGAGATATGTTTCCCTCCATCACAAAGGCCACCGCAGTATACAGTTTCAAAATGTGTGCACATTTCACAAATGGGGAAGAAGGTAAGGAAGTCATGGAGATTGCATGGAGGGAGGAAAACTAGTTCTACAGGAGACATGTACAAAGGCTTGGGTTTATTATTTTAAAAGAGAGGTCAAAGAGATCTTCATAACCTTATTAAGATAAAAGATGCTAGAAAAAGTTTCCCATTCTTAACTTAAAACATGATTTATTTTTGTGTATGTGTGTGCCCACGTGTGGGCACAGGAGTGAAGGTGCTGTAGAGGTCGGAGGTGCTGGATCTCCCTGGAGATGGAGTGATAGGTGGTTGTGCACTGCCTGATATGGGTGTTGGGAACTGAGCTCTTGCCCTGTGCAAGAATGGCACACTGTTTTAACTGCTGAGTCATCTCTCTAGCCTACATTTTAAACTCAAGTATGAACTTTGTAAATTTATATTTGCTTTTAGCTTTAAGCAGTGAGAGTGGGCATATAACCAAAGCTGATGACCATAAAACAATCTTTAGGGGTGCTGATGAAATTTACCTCTGGGAGTTCTATAGACTTCCCAGGATCCGTGGAAACCCTTTTCTAACCTGTGAAGTGCTTATCTCTGAGTAGAATACATACAGACAGACACCAGGAGAACCCACAGCCCCAGGAAAGCCCAGAAAATGCTTTCCTCACATCTTCCTCCACGTAGTAGGAAGTCAAAAGGCACAAAATGAATTTAGCTTCAACACTTCCAGAATTGAATATTTACTTCTGTACCAGATCGTATTAAATGAAATCAACAGGACCTTAATAAACAAATATGTGGAAAGCCTTTGAAGAGTGTACAGAATAATAGAATCATAAGGCATTAGTGTTAGCTGTCTGATGCCTGTGGTTGTACACTTATCACAGCCTCCCCTTTACACTCATTGTCTTAGGATCAACAGAGTAATAAATGTATACATTGCACTTTTATATTGGAAAGGAACCTAGGCATTACCACCATCTTTTAGGAAAACTCACAAAGTAAATATATAACTCTTGAAGATCATTCTACACTGAGCTATGCTCATTATGCATATTCTATTTTTTAAAACTTCTTTTCAAATAGGAACATGAAGTTAGTGCTTACAAGCCAGAGTAGGAGTCTGATACTGTAACGACAGCAACTTTGCTCTTCATTTAAAAACACCACTCAGCATAGACATTTTCCACCATTTACTGGCTATTCAACGATATTGAACGGATATGTGTTTAAGCCCTTTCTGAGCTATTCCAAATGATAACAACCCAAGAAAGACTGTCTAATCCACAATCTTTATGAGCACACCACCATAGACTTCTAAGTAGATAAAATGAAGACAAGTAAAAGTCAATGTGGTTCCAGATTATTTAGTACTGTAATATTTACATCCAGTTAAAAGGAATTTAGGACTCTCCGCTAAGCCCATTAAAAAGCAAGTGCTCAAGAGTAATCTAAACAGGATCAAAGGCCACTTAACATAATGAGACAATGTGGCCATTATAGACTGTCAAGTGATGAGAAATTGGTCTGGATTTAAAGGTAAATGACACTTGGATATTTACTGTTTATGGCAGCAGCCTTTGAAGGCAAGTGCAAGACTTTTAATTAGAGTACAAGGAGAAACTATCAAAGCTGCTATTTCTGAATTTTTTATCTAAAAGAGAAAAAAAAAACCCCTCAGTCCCCAAGTGAGTCTGTGAGAGGCAACATAGAGAGGTGTCATGACAAGAAGTGGGCAATATGTTCCAGCTCTCACTGACTTCTGATGTGCTGTACCTTTTGCCCTCTCCCCAAAGCAACAAACAGGAAAACAACGACAGCACCATGTGCTTCCCAAGGAGCAGAAGGCTGACCAAGCTAATGCTCTGTGGGAGGTGGGGGCTTCATGATCATCATAAGGAGAAATACTGAATGGAGAATGACACATCACAAAAAAAGTATCATCAAATTTGCTCATGTTTTCTGTGACAGTTGGTAAGCAGCTTAGATTGAAAAGAAGAAAAGGAAAAGGAGGAGAATGCACCAACCTTTTCAAAACAGAAGCTGCAATTTTATATGAATAAAATAAATGGTCATTGAGGAAATTGGTCTAAGAAAAGAATACTTTGAAACTGGGTGCTTATGGAAATGCTTGTGAGGTAGTTCATTTTAAAATGTGTAACTATATTAGACTCAAAAATAGAAATTTCTACCTTGTGCTCTCAGAGGCAGTGTTTCAGGGGTTTCTGAACTCATTTCTAAAAAAGATGTGTACATACATATGTATTTATTATAATTATATACAGAAACTATTTACCTATTAATTTACAGAATAAATAACATCAGGAGTGAATCTTCCTAGCAAAACTTCCAAGAAAATTCTTTGAGTAACTAGAAAAAAAATCATTTGAGAGATATGTGTTTTATAAAAGTCTGGCAGTACTTCATTTTTCTTGTGCATTTGTGTGTGTGTGTGTGTGTGTGTGTGTGTGTGTGTGTGCACATGTGCACATGTATGAGCCAGCCAGAGGTTGGCAGCAGGTACATCTTCCTTTATTACTGTCCACCTTATTTTCTGAGACAGAGTCTCTCCTGAACCTGCAGCTCACCGATTTGGTTAGATTGGCTAGCCAGCAAGGTCCAGAGATCTGCCTGTCTCTGCCTCCCTAGTGCTGGGATTATGGGTATGTGCTACAGTACCTGGCTGTTTATGTGGGTACTGGGGATTCAAATTCAAATACTCATGGTTGTGTGACAAGCATCTTATCTATTACATCATCCCCCAACTCTTCACTCCCCCCTTAAAAAATGGGTAAGGATCATCAGCCTGTATTCCAGACAGCCAAGAAGAAAAAGGAGTGAAGAGGTGGGACCGAGCATCTTAAAATGGGAAACAGACATCCTATCTTATCTTCAGTTCCTTTTTGACTTTCCACCATGTACAACGACAAAACAGCTGATTCTATCAACAAAGCCTTGTATCTATTCCACTTGGGACAGATGTTAGAGCACTGTTGGGAAATAAACAACATAGAATAAAAGCTTTAAATCATCCACTACCACAACCAAAATTTTTAAAAAGAATGCTCTCTCTAGATTCATTCCTAATTTAAAAGGTCCACACTAAAATTATTCTTAATAGAATTGATAAATATCCATTTCTTCCGCTGCTGGTTTCCCTTTTAAAGTTTTAGTTTTTGAAATTTGAAGATGACCATGGCATAGTAACACAATTATATATACATAATCCATAAATTCAAAGGCATGCTTGCATTTTTGGGTGAGCACACAAACATATTTTACTGCTAAGAGAACAACTAGTAGAGTGTAAAGTCAACTGCTCACGGTCTTGATGTATTTATGGAATGTCAACCTCTGTATCATGCAACTAGCTACAATCCACACATAAATAATTAGGCAGACATGCTCTCCTTAATACAGTGTTAACATTTTTTTTCCTACTAAACTTAAGAAACACAACCTAATACCTCTCAATTAAGGAAATGGCTACATTCTTCCTTATTCCCATCTTAGTCTCATATCAGAGTATTTCAATAATTTAAAATAATCCTTCTTCAGCTGGGTGGTTTCATTATTCATGGCCCTTTGTTGTCCCAGATGATAACAATTACTCCCCAGACTTTAGAATGCTGCCTGGTTTGTGGAGGACCATGTGTTATTAGCCGACTGGATGGAGAACTGCTAGAATTATAAATGTGTGTAGACATCACACTCTCTTTCTTGCATGAGGGGCCGAAGGCAAGGATGACCCACTGTTAAGCTGACCACGAACACCTGGGTGCCCAAAGTTCCTCTGTGAGTTCTCTTTGGTGTCAAAGAACATCCTTCATACCCCCTGCTGACTCTCCAACACCTTGAATTCCAAGGTCCTATTGCAAATATTCTTCCTGTCAAGCTGACAGGACTTATTCATCTTTTGTCTCAAAGAAGAAAACCACAGCTTAGAGAAAGGCCTGTGATGACACTTTTAACAAAATGATACTAAAGAAAACAGCATCTTCCGTATGGGTTAGTGTGTTTTGATTTATACTGCTGCCCTTTCTGCTGATCTTTCTTTCTGCTGATCTTTCTCAAATACAATCAGTACCATTATAGGAATTGGCATTGTCAAATATTTTTAAATTATGGAAAATTTGTAATAGACAATTCATTAATTTTTCAATGTCCACTTGAGGCGTACCTACCAGGTACAAAATGATACTGAACTGACATATCTAAGGTCAGAATAGAAGACAACATAGAGCCAAAACACAGAGAATAGGTGGACTGCTAGGAACATGTAATAGTTTATCCAAGGTGCAAGGAGCATCTCTCACAAAGAGGTGGGTGAGTAGATTCTGTGACTTTTGAATAAACACATGTAATCAGAGCTGAAGAGAAATGGACCAAAAATTTCAAGGTACTTGTGCAATTTCCCCAGGACAGCTATTAGAAATGGCATGTACATTAAACTGTCTTATGTAATTTTTATTGTACTTTCAGGAGTGGGGGGGAGGGCGGAACAGATTTATTCCTAAATTTTGGACAACTGTTCACTGATAAAGCCATTACAGTAATTGCACTGGATCTGTTTATTAATTTGTCACAATTAAGTCAATACGAGCTTTACTAATGTCCTATTACTTGATTAGTTTTGAAAGTGATTATCTTAAGAACTCGACTTAATTGGAAGCCTCTCAATTTACAAGGTACATTAAACTCTCAGTTGCATCTTAAAATTATTCAACACATGCAGGTCAATTACCAGTAATCACTGTTTTGTACAAATGTTCCATAAAAACTATGGCATGGCATGGCAAAGCGGAGAGTGCTGTTTAATTAATAATGTTAAACCCCCATTGACATTCTCAGGATAAAAGGCAACATGAGCAATGCACAGAGTCCTCTGGAACGGGCTCTGTCAGTCAAAGCTGGAGGAACGACCACAGGCAGAACTCCGCCTCACAGATGAAGATAACTCGTCATGATTACAAAATCATCAAATCGCACCGCCTGTGCCCATGGCCAGCTGCACACTGATTTCCAGATTCGTAAATTACAATTAATTCTTAGGATTGCCCCAGCACTTCTCTTTCTCCACTTAATAAGAAACTGCAATCAATTATCATTCATCCCATTTTCCAGAGCAGATGAATTGAAGGTTTTACTGCACAAGCAGAGACACTGTACAGTCAGTATACCAGTGAGACAGAGTGGCCTTTAAAAATTAGTGGCTGAAGTCTAAGCATTTTATATCACCCTTTCAACTTCCACTCTAAGACTCAATGCATTCAGTTGAATATTTACAATGATTAACAATCATAAGTGCTGATAAAGTACCTATGTGGCTGGTGTAATTTTCAAATATCTTTTCAAACTACTTCATAAATTTTTACATTTTATTAATTGGATATTTGAAAGGTTTGCCCCACACTAACAATCTCGTCTTGACATCAGTCACAGGAAAATTGACTGCTAGCGCGTTAAAAACCTGGGAAAGTCAATTCCTTTGAAAAGCTGAGTCCACTGCTGGCCTGCAAAGGCACTGTATTAATTTCTGTGTTGTGACTTGTCTGTAATTTAAGTTCTACACACAGCATAAATTTAAAAGGGCCAAGGCTGACTTGCTAGCAATTGTATGAATGTGTGAACACAGTGAACCAATCTGAAGTTGTGAAACACTAGCTATGTCTGAAGCACACATGACTGTTGTTATATAACATATCCCGGTGATATGTATATATGTATATATACATAATAAATATATAAATTTATATAATAAATAGGTAAATTTATTATATAAATATATAATTTTAAATTAATATGATTTATATTTAATGATAAAGTATAAATAGCATTAAATATTTATGCATATTTAAATACGATATTTAAAGAAGTAGCCACACTTAACAGTGCATTCCCCGTGTTTAAAACCAAGGTTCTATGTGCCTAAAACTGAAAGGTAAAGAAGGCTTCTTTAGTTGACTTCTGGCCCTTCAGTTGATGCATTTTTTAAAAGGGGTTTAAGTGAGCTTGAGATGAACTGTGTCTAAACTCTCTACCTACCACCTCGGATAAATTCACACTTAAGTACTCATATTTATCCTTAAACTAAAGGACCTTTTGGAAGTACATAACATATTTAAAAACACACATTTAAAAAGTACTAATGGAAACATATTAATCACAGCCACAGAATATGGCTTCCCATCCCCCTTCTTCCCAAACAGTGGAGACGGCCACCTTGGTGAGCACCTCAACTGTTACTTTCTAACAGCTGTTGAGGCTTAGACATTTCACATCATAATGGTTGTTTTTAGAGTCTGGTCCTGGACTAACAGCAGCAATTTCTGAATCAGTCTGAACCCAGTTAGAAAAGCAGGTTACAGAACCTCACTAAAAAGCTACCGAACTACAAGCCGGGCATATGGGATGCAGTGCTTGAATGGGCTCTCCAGGCCACACATATTGTGAAAAGTTTGTTTCTACTAAAGTTGGGTTTTTATGCAGTCACTTACTGGTATTTGTATATTTCAATAGTTGAATTAACTTCCTGTGAATAGAGAAAAGACTTCAAAGTCAGCTGAGATAGTTAACAAAGGTATCTTCAATCTTGGCTGAGTATTAGGATGCCTGCCCGTAAGCCCACGGACATTACTCTAAATTGACTTAAACGGATGGGACAGAGGTAGATTTTAAACATTTCTCAAGTTATTGTAAAACATTGGGGAAGTTGAGAATCACTGACATAAAGTGACTGCATTAGACAGCAGAATTAGCACAATTAATAACTAGGAAATAGGTCTATGTGAGTATTTATGGCTGAAGCACACACCTCTTCAGCAACTAGATTTGTACCACAATAATTAGGCAAGAGGTAGTGTGTTAGACCTGGGAAAAGAACGTAACACTTACTGCCTCAAACTGACTCTAAATTAGTTATTATGCTAATTAATAGAGATGATTAAAATGAATAAAAATTTAGGTAATAAAGTCTGCTTGGATCTCATATATTATGTCTAAAATAACAATAAAAACATTAAGAGCTTGAGCATGGAGCCATGTAACATGCCCCATGGACCACACAGAAAGACACTCTGTACTTCCTGTCACGTGTACACAAAACCAGAGATAACAGTTAAGATGTAGAGGAATGGCAGGACAAGTGGGTCTGTGAACTAGGGAAGTTGATTCCAGGGATTCACTGATATGTCAAGAGGAGAATACTAGTTGGGGGTAAGTGTTAATCTAACGAGTTTAGGCTCATTCCAGCAGCAAACTCCATTCTCTGGTGATTAATGCTATTCTTCTCACTTTGTATGTGAAGGACCCTTCTCCCCAAAGAATTATTGCATGCTGTTGCATGTAGGAAAAGACAGGCCAACTGGCCCTTCTGTGGGCAATTGTTACTTAGTATTGTTCAGCTTGAAATAATTAATAGGCCAATTCAGTATTTTTTTGAGATGGTTTGTTCTTGGCTACCTCACTATATGCCATTTTTACCTATACCATTATCTTCAATACTGAAAGTAAGGCCATACGTTAGGAATGAATCTAATGTGTGTTTCTTTCGTGTTACTCAGCAGTATTTCTCTCATGTATCAATTGAATTTCCACAAAAATCTTTTGAGTTCATCATTACTGCTGTTATTTTAGATTTATTATGACAAGACAACTTAAGAGAGTTAAGAAAATGGGCCAAATTTTAAAGCCACAGGGATAATGCCAATAAATACTATTTTAGCTATGGCAAACTAGCAGCTAGAAAGAGGCTGCCATTTTATTTTTTCCTCTTTGAGAGATTACTTTTATTTTTACAAAATTGTCCCTGGTAAAGCAATTCTCCACTTAGAGTTGTAATTTCGAAAGGGAAAAAGTTCTTTAGCTGGGAATGCAGCTCAGCTGGGAGAGTGCTTGCATAGTGTGCAGAAAGCCTCAAGATCCCAACTCAATAAACCAGGTGATCTGCTGCTGAGATGTAATTCCATTACTGGGGAGGTGGAGCTAGGAGGATCAGAAGTTTAAGGTCACCCTTGGCTACATGGGCAGTTTGAGGCCAGCTTCGTACATGAAACTCTGTCTTTCTCCTAGGAGAGGAGAAGAAAAGAATCCCTTTAAGTGGCTGATATACTAACTACTATAATCAACTCTTCTAGGAAAGTGGGCTTATTATTAGAAGCCTTTAGTTTTTTCAGAGCCGGGAATATGTGGTACTCTCCAAATAATATCAAAGTATGGACTAAGGTTTTGCTGATTCTATTCTCAAATTAGAAGAAGAACATCTGACTTGCTTGGGAACAAAGTATTCAAAAGAACTAGGATGACCCAGGAACTGAAGCTATGTCTAATTCCCCAAAAGTCCCTCTAAGAGAAAAAAAAAGCCTCCAAGATGGCCAACTTACATGCAGCCTTCTTGCCCATCACCTATTTACTACTTCTGTTCCTCCTCAGAGACCCAGCCTCTTTTATTCCATGACAAGGTTAGGATGAAACTGGTCATTTTCCTGACCAATAGTTTACTTCTCCCACTCCCCATCTTCTCCCTCACACTGGCGGTTGTGTGTTGTGCAGGACTCAACCTTGGTGTACGAGGAGTTGTATTATGCACATCGCTTTTAAGATCTTCAAGGAAGGCTGATTTGTATTTTCTGGAGAGTAGCAATGGCTAAGTGAATTAGACAGATAAAAGATAGAAACTTGGCATAACCAAGTATCCAATAGCGGAAAAAGACTCAAAGAAGGAGGTCAGCTTCAAATACGTAGAAAGACTCATTCTTCCAGAGTTGGGAGGACCTGTCTTTGAGTTACTAAAGGATCCATGAAACATGAATAAAGCATGAAGTGTCAGACAAAACTCTGCACTTATGTGTGTGCTTAGATCACTGGCATAAAATGCTGCAGGATAATTAAGCAGTGTGTTATCTGGTAAGATACTAGGAAATTATTAAATCAGCTTGCTCTTTTTCCACTCAGAAAATGTTTGTTGATATTCTTAATATTACTCCTATGAAGTTAAAATATGGAACTATACTCTGCCTCATTTTTAAAGATAATGTACTTCCTTCAGGTCTGAAACCAGTAACTTTAAAACATGGTATTCAAATATAATAATGTTGAAATACATATGTCAACTGTCAAGTAAGATCACAGTGAGACATTAATAATAAAAACATTTTAAAATTATTTAGACCACTAAGCAGTCTCCTCTAGTTTGTCTATTGAAACTCCCAACTATAATGTGTAAGCATTTTTATACCACTCAAGTATTACTCAGTAACCCAGTAAGGGGGGTATCAGCATTCATATAGGATAATCTTTCTTTGTTAGAAAACATCAAGCCATGTATTATTCCTAATTAAGACCTTGTTTCAGGCAGAGAAATTTATAATTTAATTATAAGGATATAAACTACAATGTAGCTCATAATACAGTATGCGCTTTGCCAGATAATTAAAATAGTGGGCACATAAAGATTTTTAACAAGCAAGGGAAAAAGAAAAACAACAGGTGAGGGAGCTGAGCCTCATTCATCATGTTGCTGACTGATTAGACTCTAAGCAGAGAACAGTCAGATCCTAGAACATCCCCTGACGGTGTGCAATAAAAACGCACACTGCAGAGAGTCCCGCTAACTTAATACACCCTCCCTGAAAGTGTAGCTTCAGAAAACCCACAAAGACAAAGAAGTGATAATGCAATATAGCTAAAACTAACTCATTTATCAAGAGAGACAGAATAATTGTTAGGAATGCCCAGACTGTATGTCTGGTGTTAGAAATGAATAATGGGCACATTAACTGCATTATTTTAAATTAAGAACACACTTTAGAGAACCAAAAATCTAATATAAGTCTTCTCTACACCTAAGCTTGAATTATGCTTAGAAATAAAGAAACAGTAAAATGCTTCATTTCACAAACCACATTGGTGAGCTTTCTTTGGCAAGCTGGAGAAAAATAAATGTGCAGGGCCCCTTGTTAATAGTAGTAACAAGATCAGACGTCAAACTTTGGCATTTTGTCATTAAAGAAACTGGGTTATACAAAAATCTAATATTGCTAGCACAGCATTGGTTTTTGTTTGGCAGAGACACTGTGTAACTTACATTGCCTCCTTCCACAATGGTACTGGAGAGCCAGACCTGTTAGTCTAGTCAACTTTTTTTTTTTTTTTAAACACCAAAGCTATCTAATGACTGCTAGCTATGAAATCACAATTCCAAGTAACCCACAACTTAAAATGCAGCTCTTAAATTAAGAATTTGTTACAGGTGCAAGAAAAGCACCTCCCAGTACAGTTTGGAACACTGTTCCTAAGATAGCATATAAGTAAATTAGGTTCTCTACATATTTTTCAGCTTACATAAATAACAAAATCTAATTTGCCCTATTGGTATTTTGGCTCCAAATATATAAATCTTCCCAATTCAAAATACTGCTTGTTTTAAATTCAGCCCAGTAAGCAGTTATCTCTGCTTGGCAAAAACTATCCTATATTTGTAAATTACAAATGTGAGTGTGCAACTCCACATACAAAATATATAGTTTGTTTTAACAACCAGGCGGTGGATCCTGAGGGAATGGGTCTGCCTATTATCCTCTTCAGTAAAACCAAGTGAACAGTAGTAGAAAATCTTCCCAAGATTCAGAACACAACAACATCCCAGTAGAAACACAAAGAAATGCCTATTTTTGACAATGGAGAAATAAAGAATCCAATTATCTTCAGGGGATAACAGGGGCATTAGAGGAACGTGCACAAGTAATAGCAATACGTTTACATTCTTGTGGATGTTGGCAAAGAGCAGAATTCCTATTTTTGAAATTGAGAAGGAAGTGCTGCATTATGATCACACAGTAACCATTCTCTGCATCCTTCAACATAGCTCTTGCTGAGCGTCAAAGCCAGTCAGCAATGGTTACCCCTTCTATTCTACAAAGTGTTTCAACCTCCCCCCATCATCCCTTCCCCCATCCACATACCCTGGGCATTCTACAAACTGTACAAATATTCTCTTGTTTTGGGAAGATAATTGAGAGAATATGATTTTTCTGGACCCAGTTCCCCATTTCTCCTTTAAAACACTTACTAGTGACAGCCTTTAAAAGTTAGAAAAGCTCTATGCTGGCTGTCCCCTTTCCTTGGGGCTCACTGTGAAAATACAGACTCAAAGGAAACAGCACACTCATAAAATAACAGCAGCCATACTGTGAAAGTGTGCTATATGTATATTCAAAGTGTCATTTTTTTCAGAAAGATTTTACTATGATAACTCAAGCTTTTCAGCTGGAAAGAGATTGGGCTCATTAATATACTTAACTAGACAAATGAATATGAAAAATCCTACTATAATTTTGCCAATGTTTATTTTGTAAATTTGGGGTATGTCATGGTAAATAAGAATGAGAGTGGATAAAATATTTAATAGTAAAAGCAACAACAACACTCATCCAAGTTAGCAAAAAAAAAAAAAACAGAAAAAACAAATAAATAGAAAAATATTCCTGTCAGCTGCTAGATGATTACATAATTTCCTTTAGTTTAAAAGAAAACATTGGAAATATATAAATGAACCAATAAAAAGCCATTTACAATTGTTTTGTAATCTTTGAAGCAATGTCTGAATGCAAAATATAGTCCAAGATAAGGATGTTTTTATGAAAAATCTGAATGCCACAGTTAAATTCTTGACCAGCATACACACACACACACACACACACACACACACACACACACACACACAAAGATTCACAATTTAATGAGTATTCCTTTGTGTACTGAAAGATATTTCCATAGTACAACAAAAATAGATTTCGTTTGAAGAAAAGTACACTATACTGTTACAAATAAATATGAAATAAAGTCAATAAAATTTATAATTATTTTAAGAGATATCACAACCAATTAGATGTTATAAAGTATGCAATTATATACATAATTATATAATTTAAATATATATGCAAAATATAATATATGCAGTTCAACATAGGCAAAGAAATAGGTCCATTATCTCCCCTGACTTTTAGGAAGTCTTTGTTCAATTGCATCCCAGTATTGACTCCAATGAATCTAGGAATAAAAGTGAGAGCCATCATCTTCTCCAGATTCTTCAACACAGGCCTGCAGGTCCCAGGTGAACTCCTGTGGTACTTTAGGGTTTTGGAACCTGGATATATTTGGTTTTCTAAGGAATATACATTTTTATCAGAAGATGTCCAGGTTGATCAAAATCTTAGTCTGTGGACCTAAGAAGGATCACCAAAGAACTAATGAGCTAGCATACCTTCCAGTTTATAAACAAGTCTGCAGAATTTAAAGCTATTGCTCCAAACAAAACTCTGAAGAAGCTGACATGAGCGTAGTGGAATACTAATTGCTTACCAAGAGACCTGCTTCTATATTTTCTCCAGCTTCTTCAGGGGACAGGAGGAGGGGGAACGAGCTAATTGTACAGTGTTTTTGTGACCAGATCTTATCAAAGGTAAGGAAACAAATAGTATCTTGGTCAGAATGTTAACTATAAATACCACATCTGAGGATATGGGCGGTAATAGAGACAGTCTATAGAAGACAAAAACAAAAGGCATCCAGATCAATCAGCCACAATTATCAATCAATCAAGCAACTGCAGGTCAAACTCAGAGGCAGCCTGCCTTGAGATCCTGCAGAAAGATAATGCGAGCTCACAGATATGGCTCCAGGAGCCCTGAAGGGGGGAAATAAATCCTGAGATATCACACTATTTGGTAGAGAAAGTAGCTCAATTTCATACAGTTCTATAGTGGGACTTTTGTATCTTTCTGCCTCAACACACCCATACTGCCTTACACACAGACACAAAGATTCACTTATCAACAGGTTACATGTAATTTCAAGGTTTATATAGGTAATTTAAAACAGAAAACAAAACACAGAATCTTGAGGATTTTTTTTTTTACTGAAGGAAAAAAGAAAACAATCAAATGATTAATTTCCATGATTTTTCATGACTAACTTGGAGATAAAATGTCACCCAAACTAAGTAATTATGTGTTCTATTTCTGTCAGAGCAGTCTGCTGCTCCTGGTAGCATTTCTAAGGTAAGGAAAACATTTCTTTGGACACATACTCCTGTGCATGTGAAGAAACATCTCCGTACACACTCTAGCACTGCCATTTATTTACTGTCTGGCCTGAGAGATTGCTACTCTCTCTGTGACTCTAGCTCCCGATGAACAAAATGGAGAATCAATAGGAATGACTATATTGAACTCTTCTGAGGGTTATATGTGTAACATCTGTAAAGAACTTATCACATTCTATGTTGATCATAACAATGATCATTACCATTATATCATTAGCCAAAAAGGCCCATATGCTATCAGTAACTTACAGGGTAGAGCAATGTTATGGAGGAAAGCTTAGACCAAATTTATTTAATCGATGAAATATTAAAACTACAATAAAAACTCTTCTCATTCCCTGGGGAAACACTAGAAAGTATTTGCTGGCTTGTTTGGTTTTTGGTTATTTGTTTGTTACTAATTGAGACAGCATCCTAAAAGTCTTAGCTTGCTAGTTTTCTCTATGCCAAGGGGCCGGCTGATCTGTGAAAGTCCCATTTGGTCCTTACAACTATAGACCTGGAAGTCTCAGCTGCTCTCAGTATCAGATATTCAGATATATCAGCCTTTTTTTTTAAATTGTTTTTTTTTATAAAGGTCTGAGCAGTCTAAGTGTTATTTCTCTGCTACATCTTCCTCTCCAATAGTTTAAACAAAGTAAGCAACCCTAGGGATTTGCTTAAATGAAGTGCTTTCGTGATAAATAAAAAGACGGGATGCATTGGTATTTATGGAGTGGGCAGATATCAGGAATACAGGAGCACTATAAAACAGAGAAAACTTCCGCTCACATATGCTTTGCATGATTCTGTTAAGACTATGTTAGCTTATGGCAGGAGCCCATCTGAGGCCACAGAGCACTAATGGCTAAGAGCTACCAACACAGATCTAACATACTCAATAGAGGTCCACTGTCAGCATCATACATGAAATTAACCGTCTCATGATATTCCACTTTAAAGTATGTTGTTGAAAATGAAGACTTTTACCTTTTCATATTCAGCAAAGCCCAAGGTATTCCAGAGGGAGTATGAAATGCAGGTAGCAATTTTACCCCAAGCTCCACTGCTTTCTTTCGAAATATCTGAAAAGTTAAACAATTAAGTAAGCTATTTTTGCAAGTAAAACATAATGTTCTCCACTGTTATTCATATTTAGCACTTTACTTTGCAACTCAATCTGGAACAAAAACCAGTTGAGTCCTGAGCTCAACCAGGGGCCATTGTACTGTGGGGTTCTTATGCCCAACCTTGGTTATACCTTAGTATCACAAGGGAGTGAATGTAGCACTATTCAGACATATGAGTCTCACTTCCAAATCTTAATTTTAGTTTGGGTTTGCTGTTGCAGGCATTTGGAAACATCATAGACAATCCAGGTAATTTCTACATGCATGCCAGGAGATGATGAACTCATTGTTTTTGGACATTTCTTAGATTGAGAAGTAGGAGATCAACCTTAAGCAGAGTTACTTAGTGGGGCACAGATAAAAAAGAAGTTTTAGAAAGATACAATCTATACATCATCTAAGCCCTTGCAGTCTTAACTTTTTATGATAGCAAATGAAATAGGGAAAAGTTAAATTAGGTATTGATTCTAAAGAGTGTAGTAGAAAGCTGATTCACATAAATACTTAGAACATGGATAAAATAAGAGTTGCAGGTGTTCAACCAGCAAGGCTCTATTGTGGAGATGGCCTTTAGAAGTGACTACATTGACTTGGGGCTAAAAAGAGAATGGGAGAGGTGTCAGGAGTGGATGTGGCCCTCCCCTGAGGGATTATTCTAGCACAGGTAGATGCATGAGGAGCCTACAGGAGAAATAGCTTGTCTGACCAAATGGGTACAGGAGCAGAAGGGTTGGTGTCCACAGTCCAGGTCAAAATCATGGATAATCATAAATGTGAGAGTAAGAGTTTTTGATGTTGTTGTTGTTAAATGAAAACAATGAAGTGTTTGGAAGCAAATTCACTTGGGTCGAACTGTGCTTTAATGAGATAACATCTGTTCCACCAGTAGTTCAAATCAAAGTATCCATAGATTCACTGAAGGAAGACCAGCTTGTCCACCTTCCACACAGCAGCTATGGCACAAAACTGGTATCTCATCCCCACACTTTCAAATATGACAGTCTGGTGCACCATTCCCTCCTATTTTCTCTTCAAAGAAAAGGCTGGATGAAAAGCATGGAGGAAGGTGACAGGGCTTCCCTCCACCAATGGCTAAGCACTGGCCACTGGGCTTGTCAAGGAAGTCCTCTGTGTTTTCCCCAGAGAGAATGGCTCCTCCCATTTCCTATTCCAAGACGGGAGCCTCCCTAAAGAGAGAGCCAAGGACTTGGGCCCCACAGAGGACAGTCATCTAGTCATGCTAACATGGAGACCACCACACAAACTCTCCCTTTTCAGTCTCTAAGTCTCATTTACTAGTGAAAGTTAGAAAGAAATGAGTTTCAAATGAAAACCCTAGCAATCACCTGAGGCAAACTGACATACATTGTACACAAATAAAGGCACATATATTTGGAGTATACAGAAAGAAAAAAATAGAGGTCATTTCCCCAGCAAATTATCAATTGTCATCAAAAGAGAAAAAAATCCTGTAACAATAGTGCATGGAAGAAGTGAATAATAATAATAAAATCGATCCATGGCTTCATTCTTCCTTCCTGTTCTCTATTTTATCCTGAGACTTCCAGGCTGTCTCCTATGGTAAGGATTTATGCTATCACCTGGCCATCTGTGGACTTTCTGGTCTCCACCCAACTTCTAAAACTGTTAATTAACTCCTTTTCAAGACAGTTACATAAGATAGAAGTCAAACTTTGCAATTAAAACACCATCTTGGATATAAACATATGGCGTGTGAGCTGTCGGCTCAGGCTTTGAAGGCACAATGCCTGAGTTTGAATCTCTGCTGTACCATCTCAAGTTGATTCATCTTGGCCCAGTTGCTTAATCTCTCTGTGCCCAAGATTTCTTGCCTAGAGAAGGCAGATAACAGCAGCATTTGCTTTTGGAAAGTTGTGGGAAGAAGTAAGCAAGTTTTTGAATTTACAAGACTTAGAATGAATAGTGCTCACTCAATAGAGGTTAGGCATGGTTTTTATGATCATAATTACATATACTCTCAAAGACTTAACACAGTAACCATCTGAAGCTGTTTCTTTAGAGAATTGTGTTTTGGTGAGAATTGTACTTCCCCAACTCCAAAGCTCAATTATGAGCTCAAGAGCCAAGTCTCTAGTTCTCATCACCTAATCCCATTCCCATGCTTTCCCCTCCTTTTCTTTAGCTCTTTTCTGTGGCTCCTTAGAACGCATCACAATTTGGGCATCTTTCTGTTTTCTGAAACTTAATCTGTCCCACCTGAGTTAACTGAATGTCCCAGATAAACTTCCTTAGTTCCATCACTGATAATGTTTGGTGAGTCCCTTAGACTTGGTGTTTGATTTATTAACCTTCAGTCACCAGAAGGTGTGTTACACAGAGTTAATTCTGGAGTGTCTTGTGTACAGGCCCCTTGAAGATTAGCACATGGCATGTTCTCACCATCAGGTAAAACAAAGCAGATGATTAACAAATGTTTTCCTACCTTAGCCATCAGTTTTCCTCATTTCCATTAAGTTGCACGATTTTAATATTTCTGTTTAAGAGACCATAATGATTTTGGCTGCTCTACTAATCTTTTTAACAACTCCCATGAACCAGGCCTGTCTATCATCTTTGTTCCCTTAAAGGTTGCTATGGCTGTCACTTGGGACACTTCATAGTCTCACATTTTATTCAGGGTCTGCCAGTGTTTGTATCTTTATTTAGTCTCTCATTTTGCTGCCTCCTTTGAGCCCATCAAATCTATTCATTCTCTGAGGCTGAAGTCACTTCTCAACTCCAAGATCTTTGCCTGCCACGAATGTCAACTCTGACAACTTGTATCACACAATGCAGTGTTTGAAAAGGCATGATATGGACTTCTAAATGTTTTCTTGTATTTTTTCGCCACCTAATAATTTTCTTTTCTTTCTGAAAGTAGAGAGATTTCAATTTTCCTTCACTCCTTGTTAGTGTCAGTGCAGCTTAATCATTTTGCATTTAGATTTGTTGATATCAGCACAGTACTCATATGTGTTAGTAGGAAGAAAGATAGATTTGTTCTCAGTTAGTGGATAGGAAAGTGGTGACCTGCCAGCTCAGATGCTGCCCTTCATGGTATCTGCTTTCTGCAAGCCCAGCTTATTCTCATCTTTGGGAATCTATCTAAATATCCCTGTTAAGAGACTTCTTCCAAACAGCCCTTCCCAAAGCTGTTCATCTTCCTTCAGTGTTGCTTCTGTGGCTTTACTTATCACTTTACAATTACTTATTTGTTTTCTTGTTTGTTGTTTGGACAACCCCACTAGATATGAGGTGCGGGCCAAAACAAAACAAAACAAAACGAAACACAACACAACACCACACCAGCAACACAGGAGCTGGAATTCAAAATGTCCATTTAATAAGAGAATAAATGAATCAGAGATTGATTTAATGCCTGATTGAATGCACAGTGATAAGATTGTACACGGTTTGCAATATGGTTCAACACATTCTACCTGTTTGTTATTGTCATCAAATAATTATCTCACGATTTCTGGAGTCTCAACCCTGGATGTAATTAGGGAAAAGTTACAAAACAGTTTTGTAGAAAAACATTAATTATTCCACTGGTGCTTTAAGTAATAAATGATACTCAATTTCAAATCCCATTGTTATTTCCTACTATGTAAATTTTTTAATTTAAAATTTATTTTCTTGTGCATGGGTATTTTGCTTGTATTGTGTATGTGTACCACATGTGGGCAGTGCTGTTGGAAGGTAAAATAAGGTGTCAGATTCCCTGAAACTGGAATTACAGACAATTGTGGGTTGCCATGTGGGTGGCTGGGAATCAAACCCAGGTCCGCTAGAAGAGCAGCCAGTACTCTTAACTGCTGATTCATCTCTCTGGTCCTCCCTCTGTTATTTAAAGAAGAGGTACTTGAAAGAGGAAACCAGACTCTAAAGGAGAACATCTTTTTCCCTATCATTATATGCATGTAATAAAACTAGCTTATAAAATTAACACTGTTAAAAGAATGAAGGAGACACATCACAAATCATTCTAAAGGGCAATTAAGCTCTAAGTGGCCCATCTTGGATGATGTACTGAACATCAAATTATTATAGAAGCACCCTTGGAAGGAACTTTGGTGTTCCTCCAAGGTGCACACCATGTTGGCAGGACGAAGGCGGGTGGCAAGCACCTGGGGTCCAGGGCTGATTCTGATCCCTCAGTGTCAGACTGGGTGGCAACTGACTGGCTTGGTTTCCCCAGTATAACCAGAGAGTTGACTGACAATTTTTGTTTTTGCTTTAACACTGGGAAAAACTATTACATAGAAGTCACAAAACTAGAACAGAAGTATACCTGAACATATGTATATGCATGTGTGTGTAAATAAAAAAATGTCAATTTAAAAAAAGAGGTTCTGCTAACGTACCACCCAATTCTGAGTCAATCTTGGTTTTCAAGGTCTGTTGGCAATAAACTTGTCAGGGATGATTTAAATTGAGAGGGCAAGATGACAGCTCATAAAATGTAACCTCGCTTACAACCGAGGACTTTCTATTCCCTCCCCCCCCCATTCCTTTCCTAACACTAAAGGAGAACAGTTTTTAATAACTACCAATCAGTTTGAGATGGGCAGACATTTTATGATCCCACAAGAGTTTTCAAAAACATTTTGTGTTACAAAGATTCTGACTATCTTCAAGGCAAAAGTCAAAACTAATATAATTTGCTGAAAGGGCAGCAACATGGTGAAATGGCTTCTCAAGTAATCTTTCACTCGTGTAACTAACAAATATCTTTAAATAAGAACTTCAATGGCCCAGAGCTTAGAATCCAGAGCAAGCACATCAAAACTGCATCTTTTCATCCCGTTTAAGTAACAACACCATAGTCTCATCATGTTTTGGCTCGATGTTTTTAAAACTTTAAAAGTTAAACTCCATCAAGTAAAACATTAATCTCTTTACTCTACCCTTGCAGATAGGATCAGACAAGGCTGTAAACAAGATATATTACTTTCCTTGTCTTTCTAGTTTACAGTTCTCTGAAGAATTGTACAAGAGTAACACATACTCCAGAGCAAAAAGTAAGGGAACAAGAAATGAATAAGAGCCGACGGCTGCGGAAGGGAACACTTTCACCCTGACATGCTCTAGACTGAGATGTACACTTGACATTAAAGTCTTTCTTAAATTGCTCATGCTGGAATCTTCACTATCAAAAGATCAAACACTAATTCTCCATTAGCATAAACAGAGTTTACTTATTCTTCATTTTTACAACACACGGCCTTCAGTGAAAGGTGTCATCATATCTATGATAAATATCTTGCAGAAGAAAAGTGAATTGATACGTATTTAAATGAGGTGATTAACTGGCACATAAAATGAGCCAAATTCAGCCACTCAACCAACATGTGGCTTTTTAATTTAGGGTTAAATTTTGTGAGGCTTAAATATCACAATAAAGATACACAGGAGAGCTAGTTCGGCAGAACTTAAAACTCAGTGTCATTTGAGGCCATTGATCCCCACATAGGCAAAGGCCTTCTAATTCAGCTTAAATGCTCCTATGGTTTTCTCAGGATTACACCCCTGTGCAGAAACTTGTGCCATCGCTGATTCATATGTTTCCTTTGCTTTTAAATCTATATGTGCTTATGTGTATACATGTTTACAGGCATGTCTGTGCACGTGTGTGTGTGTGCACGTGTGTGTGCACATATGGAGGCCAGAGGATGGTGTGGGTATTTTTTTATTATTCTCCATTTAATTTTGTTCTAAATACTTTTTAAATGTGTATGTATGTGTCTGGGCATATGTATGAAAGGGGAGACCAAATCACAACTTGTGGCAATGAGTTCTCTTCTTTTACCTTGTAGGGTTCCAGAGATTAGACTCAGGAATTCAAGCTTCATGGCAATTGCCCTTACCTGATGATCTAGTCAACACTGCTCACCGGTGGCTAAGACTTGCCAATTCAGTTAGTCTAGCTTGTCATCTTGCCGGGGAATCCCCTGTTCTTGGCTCATGGGCTTTGAGATAACAGGCAGGCCACCACATCCATCTAGCTTTTGTGTAGATGCTGGTAGCTGAACGCCAGTTTCACACGTGCGTGGTATAGTTGTTCAGTAAATGACCTGGCCACTGAGCCACCTCCCCAGACCTCAAGTAATTATTTTGACCCAGGGCAACTATCCCGTGTGTGTCCCATCTATGTGTTTGTCATTCTGAACCTTTCCTTTCGTTGATCAAACCCTAAAGCTAGAAGAGTTTTTAAAACCAAAATCTATACTGTATTTATTAAACTGTATTATGATTTCATTTAAAAATAACAAAACTGCTTTTTTCAATTGTTCTGTTATGCTTCCTTGCAATTTTCTATGTGATAATTCAACTTTTAGCCTTTAAGTAATTAGATGAAGAGGGTGTTGCTCGTTTTCCTGAAAATTTTAAGCATTACTGTCTCTTCAACTTTCCATAGAAATGGCGTGTATGTTATTCGCCCTATAACCATTAGGTCACAGTCAAAGAGAATCCATTAGAATTCCGTAGACGCTAAGAATCCATTAGAATCCCTTAAACTCTTGTTTTTCATGTATGAAAGTATGAAGTTTTAAGTGAAATAAGAAACTTTGGGTTTTAATTTAAAAATCCAAATGCAGTGGTCGAGTGGATAGGCATTTTAGGTTTACCTACATTTTAGATTTCTTCAGTACTGGGGATCAAATCCAAGGCATTGTGCATTGTAGGCAAGTACTCTACCAGTGAGCTATTTCCTTAACCTGATCTAGAAAAGGCATTTTTAAAATAAAATACTTAATAGCTAGTGAACTTTTTTAAAAGTTGCTTTTATACTTTCTTGAGGTCAAAATGAATAAATGTTGATAAACGAATAAAATTGCACTTGATATTGATTTTTTTTTCCCTGAGAGAGGATGATTTCATTGCCTAGTACTTAAGTGGGGGAGGATTTAAAGTCAGGGTAGCAAGGTGGAAAGAGGGAGAAATATTGGTGAGAATTCTATCTTCTGTTTAAGGGCAGCCAGGCTACCACTGTACCACGTGGGCAGTACCCCTGCGGCCTCCTCCCGGAACAAGTCCTGTGGGTGCCCTGAGACCACCATGTTAATTAAGGTTGCCTGGTAACCAGGCACCCTGAACTGGGACTCAGGCACTCTGGGCTGTATGTAGTTCAGAATTTGCTAGTCACCAAATTCAATCAGAATGAATTGGGGCCAGCTTGCTACTTTTCTCTTTTTGCAAAATGAGGTCAGGGGAGAAGAACTTGTGAGCTATTTTTTTTTTTTTGTTGCATAGGAAACGGTTTTGAGGTACAGTAAGCATATACCCCTGACTACTGATGTGGTGAAGGCTATTAAGAGAAATAGTATGAATACAAAAGAAGATCCTTCATTCTGTGGAACTCATAAGCTGGCAAGCCTGATGATTAACGCAAAATCATGTAAGCATCAATATACAGTATAAAATAATGTAAGAGGACTTAAGGAGAGAGGGGAGGAGGGAGGGAGGAACGTGGAGAGAGAGAGAGAGAGAGAGAGAGAGAGAGAGAGAGAGAGAGAGAGGATGGAGATGTGGACCCTGGTGCACGGCAGCTGCATCATGACTTGGGAATGTTGTGTTCTTGTTTGCACACATCTTTGGTTCATGGGGAGAATGACATAAGACAGAGCAGAAGTGAAGAGGAAGGCACACACATTTTGTTATGGAACACAGAGTATAAGCAACAGGTTAGTAAGGAGCATATTAGGCAGAACAAGTCAATGTCCTTAAATCAAGGGAGGGGAGTCAATGAATGGTTAAAAGAGGATGTGATATGTCTTGGAAGTTTACGTTCCATCTCGGGGCCTCCCACTTACTGCATACATATGTTGAGAGCAGGGGCAATGAGAAAGGAAGTCCGCTGTTCTAATCAGCTATGAGATTTTTCTGAGTTATAAGAGTCCAACATACATCGATGGAAAAGCCAAGAAAATTCTTGGCTATTTGATAGGAGTGAAATCCTGAGAAATAATCCAGGTCCTTTCTTTTATTTAGTGTGTGTGTGCGTGTGTGTGTGTGTGTGTGTGTGTGTGTGTGTGTGTGTGTGTGTGTGATGTGTACATGGGTGTGCATGTTGGAATCTCTCCTTCTACCTTTACGTGGGTTCTGAATATTGAACTAAGGTTCTCAGGATGTGTGTGTGACAAATGCCTTTGCCTTCTGAGTCATGTCACTGGCCCATATTAGGGTCCTTTATAGATGCATTTACTCAAAATTGGGCATGAAAGGAAGCTCTATGATGAATGTTATCTGTCCCTCAAATCTGTATTCAATATGGAAGTAACAAATACAGAGAAAAGACAAAGGAGCTATGGAGTCTTCAGCATTACTATGAATATGAAATGGACTTCACATTGAATTATCTTAGACTTTCAACTCCCCAGAATCTTTCCAAGAGTAATAAGTAATAAACAATAAAAAGAACAATGAACATTGGCATGCGAAGTAAAGACATTATGCAGCATCTAAAGATGGGCTGTCAAGTTGCTCATTCCATCCCAACTGAGGTTTCAAAGATGGGCACATAACCAACATGATTTGGAAAAATACACAGTATACAAGGAATCACAGTTAATATTTTTAAGTATGCCAAAGAGTTTCTGTCCATACATTTTATATAAAAAGAAGATAGCTTTGTTTCAGAAAAAAATATATATAATGCCTGCTACAACAGAGAACAATGAAACTTCATATTTTATTTAATGATAACTTCTAATAGATCTTTGTGGAATCCACCCTACAGTGATTATTACCTGATGCATTAGCATGGAAATGCCAACTGGTCTAGTTGCCAATGCTTTTCCAGTAGACATCACAAGCTATTTGAAATATAGATGTATAGCTGAGCTTGTAAATACTTATTTAATAAAATGAGACAGAAAACCAAGAACCTCATCGCTGCAGTCCCTGACACTTTTGAGTTATGAGGCATTCCACACCAGTGAATTTTTCCAGTTAGGTGAACCTCACCTTTTTATTTATATCAGTTTTAAAAGCCAGTCTCTCTGCTCTTCTTGATTTAATGAGACATCCAGAGATCTCAATTTGGTGACTCAGCATCCCTGTCCTCCTTAGATCCCAAGTCCCAATCAGGCGATGTAGTTTTCTCACCTGAATGGTCTGTATGATCCTTAATGATCATCTAAACCCCTTGGTCCCTCAGTTTCTATGTATGTGGATGGGGAACCATTTCCCCAAATCAAATGATGGCTGTGATTAAATGCACGAGAGCTTTTTAAAGGGCAATAATAGTTACCATCATCTTCCTTTGCTGTGCAATAGTGGTTCCCTCAGGAATAATAGAAAGGTTTTAGGTTCTTGTACACACACTAAATGGTCCAAAAACTGCTGAGCTTTTCTGTCTGTTTTCTGATTATTCTTTCTGCTATTAGCTATGAGTTCATTACTATAAAGACTTCTCATTGGCAGTGCATTTATCGGCTCTCCTTTCAGTTGCGGATTTCTTCTGTGAACAGTTGTATGCATGAGGGCCTGGGGATAAGTCAACTGTCTCTTTTATGTCTCCTTTATACTGAAGGGCAGGAGCTTGTGATATTCTGAGCTCATGACAAAATGTATGAGTTATTAATTCTGCAGGTATAAAAGAAAATGAATTATTATACTCATTAGTAGTAATAACTTGAAATTTTCTAAGCAAAATATCTATGTGCACATAGATTTTGCTTTTGTGTGCTTCTGTGTAAAGGTATGTATTTGTACATGTGAATGTAGGTTAGACAAGGATGTGTGTATATAGGTCAGTAGTCAAGTTGGTGTCTTCTTTACTTGCTTTCTACTGATTACTATTATTATTATTGTTATACTGAATATTATTATTATTTTTTTTTCTTGTGATAGTCTCTCACTGAACCTGGAACTCACCAATTTGGCTAGCCTGGCTGGCCAGCAAGCTCCCTCATCAGCACTGGAACTACAGGTGTGTGCTATCATACCCAATTTTTAACCTCAGTTCTGAGGATTACAGCTCAGGTCCTCATGCCTGTGACCTTGGTAGTTTACCAAATGAATCGTCTCCCTAGGTAGATTATTGTTTTTTTTTTTTTAAGTGCGCAGCATTAAGGTGTTCATGTTTCATCCTGCCTAAGCAGATATACACCTGTTTGTTTGTAGCTCATCACCATAGTCAAGTGGTTTTGATTCCATCCATCATATTCTGTATGTAATAACAGTAGATTTCTTTGGGGGCATCGTTTAATGGGTGTTAGATCAATATAAATTAGAATTAATGAATATCTAGTGGTATCTGATACAGTCTCTTAAAGGGGGGCATGAAGCTCAGGCTGGCACCCGTGGGCACTTGGCATGACAGCATATGGACTAAAACCAGGGTTTTTGACTTGGCATTGTTTTCAGCTGCTAATAGCCTTACAAAGTGGTGGAGCCCAGATTAGGCTGAAGCCAGGTGAAATCAGAAGAGACCCTATATAAGATTGTGGGGGTGGAACCTGAGAGTTCCCATGCTAGAGATGATGATATGCAACACAGGTTGTATCATCTGATGGAGAAATGATGGTCAACTGAAAAGCTGATCTCAAACTGAGCTGTGAAAATACAGCCAGCTCTCCCTGAGGCAAAAAGAAGCTGGTCCTCAGCAAGGCAGCAAAAACCTAAGGACTAAACCCCCCATCACAGATTTTGCCCTGAGGGGTTCAACCAGTTCAAATAGCAGCCTGAAAAGAATTGCAGCCAGCCCCAATGACTGCGACAGAGCGGCTGAGTGGCTAATACAAACTGACCAAGTTGGTCTATGGACAGCTGAGCCCCAGAGAGAAGAAAGCCTCAAGCCTCATTTAAAGTGAAGTTGCCATAGTAATACAATAGTCAATTTACCCTAAAGGACCTATGTCTGAGATATTCCTGTAGAAAGACAGTTGACCAAGTACCCTAAAGGATCTACTCCTGAGGTGTTCCTGATGACTGAGTACCTGCCCTAGAGACCGTATCCTTTTAAAAGGTTAGGGTTAGTTGTTAGATAACAGGTGTTTATAGTTATTAATAGGGCTAGTTGTTAGGTAATAGGGGTTTACAGTTATTCTTAGGGTTAGTTGTTAGGTAATAAGTGTTTATATTTGTTATAAGTACTTATAGTCATTAATAAATATATTTTCTACTAAATTAAAAAAGTTTTGGCTTCAGCATTAAGTTTATAATTTCATGTAGAAGATGGATGAATATTTTAATTTATCAAATGGTGAAGCTACTGTGAAGAAAATTTGGCACTAATGCCATTTTTGTCTTATGCTTGTATCCTTTCATGGTAATTAACTTACCTCTCTCAGCCCTGTTCCCTCATTTCAGAAATGGAGAGATGCATCTTGCCACCTTAAAACTTAAATTCCTTTTTCTTCCACACCAAATGAAATCTTTAGTTATGCCACCACAGAATGAATACACTTTCATTATTGTATAAATCATAAAATTAAGGAGACCCAAAAATATAGGATGCTATTAATCTTGTCTTCCCTAACACAAACATTTTAATACCTTAAGTGTCTACCTTGAAGAGTACTGAATACATTTTTAAATGGCACCATTCCACATGTACTATGCTGGATGCTTCAAATTTACCCTCATCAACTTAATTTGCTCCTCCCTCCCCCATAGCATTCCATATTAAGAGTCCTCAAACATTTTCTGTCAAGACTTACACAGTAAATCTTTTGAGCTTTGGCAATCCCTTGGTCTCACTGCCTAATGTTTGTTTTCTTTTATAAGTTTTAAAACGTGAAAGCCATTCTTAGTTCTGCTGGCAAAGGCAAGCCTGAGGCTGACCCCTTCAGAGCATCCGGTTTTAAGTCCACAGACACGCTTCTGTAAAACCCTACCCTCTATCCTTTGGGTCAAGCTCAGGTCTTGGGTATGCTAGGTAACAGCGGTACCCTTGAGCTATACCTCCAAGTCTGGAATAGCTGTTAACAATCCCTACTCACCAGACCAGTAAAAGAACATCTACAACAGAAATTAGGTAATTTATAATATGTCACTAATTCATAACTAGGTTTTGACTGTTTTGATTATAAAAATGGCTGTGGAATGAAAGTCTCCACAGCTACTTATAAATGTGTACTTTGCCAACATAACTATTTCCTCAGGACTGTTTTGAATATGTAGTTTCTGGTTAGAGGACTTTCAGCCCCTCATTTACCCACTGTGCGTGCAAGGTCAAAGTAAACATGCAAAAAGTGTGCCTTCATTCTGCCAGTGCCTGAATGAAGCTAGTTTACTTGAAAGCATCTTAAATTTTCTTATTTAGATGAAAAGTTCTTATGATATTTTCACATATCTTATTTCATGACAACCTTGCATTTAATCGATTGGCACTATGCTCTAATAATATCCTACTTGGCTCAATGAGACAATGGCCTTAATTAATAGCAACCATTCCCAGAACATCAAAATAACCTCTAATTCAATAGCTTTCTTATTAGAAAAGCTTCAAAAATATTAAAGTATTTGAGAAGACCTTTCCTCTTTAACAGACAAAGGTGAATAAAAACCAAAGGAAACACAATTCCTTGTCTACTGCAGCCACTCATACATTCACTGAAACTTTTGTTTTGATTTTCTAGGATGCTCTTTCAAACTATCACACACACCATTTCAACATAATTTATATTTTCTAAATTATAAACTTTCAAAGAAGAGCCTCTTTTACAACTCTGACCTTTTAAAAATGTCAATTCATTTACTCGGCAAATATTTATTGAGTGCCTAAGAGCTGCCTCACAGGCAGCTTAAGCCACTGGAATATAGAAGTAAACAGGACAGCTGTGGTTAGTGACTCACAGTAACCGTGAAAAAAAAAAAAAAAGGCCAAGGAGTAGTATTTGTAGCATTTTATGATGCACAAGAAAGGGCCAAGAAACAATTTTCATTTCTTCTTTAAAAGCAAAAGAAGACAACCATCCTGCTGTAACTAGGCAAATCCTCATCTTTTGTTTTACCACAGAAAGCCACCAAATACATCACAGATTTAAAGAAGAACAACTCTGTTCAAAACTATAGAGAAGGTTATCATTTATGTGTATCTGAGGATCTTAAGTTCAGTTTTTGGACCAAGCTGACTCCTACCAATATGACTAGTGCACACAATAGATTCCTCTTTTCTGCCCAACTAACCAGCATATTGAATGCTATCCTTCATACAACTTTCACTCCCACTACCTTAAAGTGCTTAAAACCCAGGAAGACCTTGGGCTTGATCTCCACCTCAGAGGAAAAAAAATGAGGGAGAGCGATGGAGGAATGGGAGGGGGCAGAGGAAAGAAGGAAGACAGCAAGAAAATCACTTTTTAAAGATCTGACAGTTCAGAAACTTCAGATCAACACCATTGGATCAAGGTGCAAATACTTTCACAGAGGCCAGTGATTTCCATATTAAACTATTGTGAATGGCTGAGTGAATGACTCAGTATGGATGCTGGAAGTTCTGTTTGCTATAAAACATGACAAAACCATGGCACTGCCATTCAGGGGCTAAATTTAGTTACTCTTTTTTTTTTTTTTTTTTTTTTTCGAGACAGGGTTTCTCGTGTAACAGCTCTGGCTGTCCTGGACTCACTTTGTAGACCAGGCTGGCCTCGAACTCACAAAGATCCACCTGCCTCTGCCTCCCAAGTGCTGGGATTAAAGGCATGCGCCACCACCGCCCAGCAAATTTAGTTACTCTAAGCCAGCACTCTTGGGGAAAAAAGAGCAAAAACCCTGAGAAAAATAAGCTATTCACGACACATTTTTAATGACAGAAATTTGTGTCATGAACTCTTCAGGGTTTTTGAGGGGATTTCTATTATCTGATTTATTTGCTTAACTGGCACTTTCCCAAATATAAATAAAACCTCCAAGACTTTAATATTATATTAATAGATATATTGTTTCCCATATTTTAGCACAGGATCTTTATTACAATGTCCTAGAGAAGAATTGCTTTTCTTAATTCGTGGCCTAGTAAATTAGTATGTGGCTTCCTTCACAATGACAACAGCTAAACTCTGATAAAATATTTTCTTAATTCTTTTTGGAAAAAAAGCATATATTAATTGAAGACAGGGAATTTTATGGTATCGAGTCAGTGGCTTTCAATAAGTGGTCCTAAGAAAGGCAGCACTGGCATTTCCTGGGAACTTGGAAGATATGAACACGTCAAGGTCCTAGTCAGATCAGCAGGTCTAGAAGTTGTGAGAAGGAAGATTACAAATCTCTTCTTTAACAAGCCATGTGATGTTGAACATTCCCAGTCCTCTTTTTTGCTCATTCTGAGATGTACAATTGACTTGTATCTCTCCAAACCCTATGGTGCTGTACAATGATAGGAAATTTTTTCTTCCTATAACTGTATTTTGGTGAGGACTACTTCTCTCTCAACCTCTCTACCTCTCCCCTTGGACTGTGATGCAGATCGCAGCTGGAGATCCACACAATCTGTAGGCTTAGTTATTCTACCAAGCATGGCAAATCCACTGGCGAGAAACCAGTCTTTAATCTGGCTTGTCTAGCACACCAGAACCACACTGCTTCTTCAGTGACAGCACAGTGATATTAACAATCTTCAAGTTTAGCAAATAGCACAAGAGCATGGAGCCAAGTGAAGCTGAATTTGTAGCGTAACCACAAGCTGTTATATTTAAGAACAAATGGGACAGCCACTTCCTAAATGAATGACACATCATCACCCTGAAATCTCGGGTTTTATGTGCTGACCATTGAGGTTCAGGCATTTATTTTATTGTTAAGTTATCTCTCTAAATCACTTCATTGCATTATAATGAAAAGATATGGTCAGGTTTATGAGGCCAAGAAGGAAAGCCCTGTGAGTACTTTATCCCACAATGAGAATCTAATTATTGGTTTGCAACACACCATTTATTAGTCTTTTTCTCACTTCAGGCAGACTATGCTTCGAATCAGCATATAATAGTCTTTGGTTTTAAAAGGCCATTTGCATGTAAAGTAGCTATTTTATCTATTTGTGACAGTTCATAGGTAAAAAGAATTCTATTATAGCATAGTACTAGTCATAGAAGCTTGAAATATATTTTCTAAATAAAACCATTTCCATAAGAGCTATGACAACACTGCAGATTCAGGACAATGTAATTAGGAAACATTTATGAAAAGAGATGTAATTTCCATCAATAATATATTTAGATACAATTATGCAATGCTATATGTTGTGTGAAATATACAATGTTATACAATGTACAATAACAAAATCAGGATCATGAGCATCTTTTCAAATATTGTGTTCTATGCTAGGGACCGTCCAAGTCCTCCCGTTCAGTGGCTCTGA